>DWEI01006541.1:0-10016 GCA_018245875.1 Mysoria ambigua | reverse complement strand
TAAACGTAACCGGTGAATCGTGGGAATGTTCTGCATTCCTCTGCCTACCCCTTCGGGGATTACAGGCGAGAAGTTACATAATCTCGATTGCTTTTGCCTGATTTCAGACAATGAGTTGGTACATGACTTAGATCACAGTGACTCCACAAACGACGATGACTGTCAGGAGATATCTTTGGAAATTGAGGAGAAACTGTTGAAAGATGAACCTGAATGTAAGCTTTTTGCTTATTTTTTTCTGAAGAATAAAAGGTGATTAGTATTCTATTTAGATAAGTGAAAGAAGAATTTTATTACAAAGATTCACAAATTGTATATTAAACTATATACTTCCGAACAAGCTTATTTTTCAGTTCCATGAGACCTTTAGTTCGTATTAACATTCAAAAGTAGAGGAGTGCTGTAGTTCATGAGAATTGACAATATGATTCCTTAACATGTGCAATTGTCATAAATTTTGATTCATATAAATGTATCTATTTTTAGTGCAGATTAAAAAAGTACTGACTGCCTCGTTGGTCATGTTCGTTGCAAGTGTGACTGCCAATGAAGAGGTCTCGGGTTCGATTCCCGGGTCGAATGCTACAAAAATTTTCTAATTAGAAAATTTTCTACTAGATTTTCGACTAGAAAATCTAGTAAAATTTCTAATAGAATTCTGGTAGTGGTTCGGAGTCTGGATATGTGCCTGATGCATGGCAATCGGCTCACCACCTATTACATAGTGGGACATAAACGTAACTGGTGAAACATGGGAGTTTACTGCATTCCTCTGCCTACCTCTTCGGTGATTACAGGTGTGAAGTTACATTTTAAAAAGTAAAACAGAGGCAAATGACTAATGTTTACTGAAAATTCATTTGGCTTGACTAGTTTTGGCTAATAACATACTCGTTCAAGCTATTTCACAATACTAGGATGTACAAAATCTTATTAAATTTTGTAAGATAACTATTGTGGGCCAAACTCCTTTAATAGGTCATAACATATCTTTGAGTGCCCCAACTGATTGACTGACTGGGCCTTCAATAAGGCTAAAATGAGGTTTCATAAAACTCAAACCGGTTGTGGTTTGAGTCACTATTGTGGTTCTTTGTCACTATTAAATTGTTTTATTATGTAGTATAATGATACATTTTGTTCTACTAAATCATGTCAACATATGGTTGGACAATAAAGGATTTTATATTTTCCATCTTAGGGATTTTATAAACTTTTATTGCAGACACAACCCTGGTTAACTATGGGGAAAGTATTCAGAGTTCCAATATACAGACCGAGGTTGTTGATACCTACTCTGAAGACATACATAACTTGGAGAGTTCACACAGAGATGAACTTGGTAGTATTTATACGGAGAGTTCTGATAACTTCATTGGCACACAATCGGACTCGCTGGATGTGAATGATCAATATGACACTTACATCAATGATTATTCATTCGATCAGACCCAAAACATTGACGACAAACCATCAGTGAACATTGATGACTCATTTAGTGAATTGGACAATGCTATGGACAACACTGTCATGCCGAATATAAATGAATTCCAACAAGGAGACTCCACCAATAACAGTGACCAACAAACCGCGGAGGAAGCGCTTATGAGTGAGAGAGAAAGGGAGAAGAAGAGTAAAAAAGAGTTAGAGGAAGAGGAGAGAGAAAAGATGCAGTATGTATAATTTATTGTCTTAAAGTCTTTTTTGAATACATTTTTATTTATTTTCATTTTATCTTATTTATATCTTTTCCACTTAGAACCCTCAGAGATCACTTGTGTAAGTCAATGGAGAAGTGTCAGAAGGGCCCAACCCAACATGTAGTGCATAGCTTGTCGAACTTGATGTTTGCTGTTTGAGTGAATATTACAAATGGCTTAAAGCTAACGTTGTTGCAAGTTTTAGATACTAAGTAGCTGTGAGTATCTCACGCCAGGTCTATTACAAGGTAGGCAGAGAGCATGGAGGGCCAAAAAAATATATCCAAAAAATAAAATTATAGCCAAAAAATTATATAGACCTCCACATTAATCACTCTCTTCATAAATGAACACTAGTTTTGGAGATTTCTGACTTTCCCATCAGCCAGTATTTGGCTTATGCTATTCTGTTCACTTTGAGAAACGTGTGATAATTAATGATAAAATTATATTGTTTGCATGTTTCCAGAGTGCTAGTATCCAACTTCACAGAAGAACAGTTAGACAGGTATGAAATGTACCGACGAGCAGCGTTCCCCAAGGCCGCAGTGAAGAGGTTGATGCAGACCATCACAGGCTGCTCGGTCGGCCAAAACGTTGTCATAGCCATGTCTGGAATTGCCAAAGTATTTGTTGGGGAAGTTGTTGAAGAAGGTAAGCATAATTAGTGTTAAAATTGGTTACTTGTATCTATCATTCTGTATTGTAACTTTATTTTGTTTTTTTTTTTTTTTAATATACTTGTTCTTTACATGGTTAGCAATAGTGTATTGTAGGTACATTGAAAATAATTTTATCTATAAATTAATCAGGGAGTTAACATTCAGATGTTTTTTGACTTATATTCTAGATATTATATATATAATTCCTAATGTTCACTCTGCAACTTGGTACCATGAATTGTCATCCTGGTGTGCACCACTTCATGAAAATGTGTGTTTTAAGATTAAGTGTCCAATGCAATAATAGTACAGGAAACCATCTTGAAGAAATATGTGCCTCTTAGAGTTCTCCACAATGTTCCCTACGGTCTATGAAATGTGTCACTTGGTGTTTGGAAAACTTGTCATACTATGGCCTTTACTCTTCCCATTTTGATGAAGCGCCTATGTCTGATGTGGAAAGGGTGTTTGATGGTTATTCGAGTCATCTTTAACTAATGGATTCTATTAACATCTTAATATTTAATTTGGTACTGAACAAGTATGTACTAGCAAGAAAAATTTATAATACAGAAAAATTGAGAAGAGAGTTGAATATTTTTATGTCCATGTAAGTTTTATTAACAAGCCAAGGAATTAAATTACGTATCCTCTCCATGATTTTCAGCGCTGGAAGTTCTTGAAAAATCAGGAGAACCAGGACCATTACAGCCTAAGCATCTTCGAGAGGCCTTACGGAGACTAAGAGTGAGAGGTGCAATACCAGCCAGGAAGGCATATAGAAGTACCTTTAGGTTGTAGAACAGGAGGATGTATATTAGGCTATAATTGTTTGTGTGTATATAGAAATGTTGTATAGTTTTCGTTTTTTAGTAAATGTAACATATTTTTAACTAAAAAAATTAATTACACTAATGTATGATATTGTGCTCTTAAATCAACTTAATGTTTATTGAAATAAAAGATTTAATATAATTAAAATGTTAATTTATTACATGATAGTTATTTATTAAAAACAATATAACAGTAGGTTAGGACCGTACATTAATATATTGAAAAATCAAATCAGTCTTGTTAAAATGGCTACATATGTCGTAGTCGAGAAAATATTAATTGGGAATCCATGGAAGGGCAACCGAAGCGTCACGTTGGTGTGTGGAAGGAGGCGGGTCGTCTCGCGGACGAGCGCGAAACGAACATTAAAAATATACATACACAAAACTCCGTTCAAAATTGAAAACAAAAATTGGCACTTAATATTATTTCAGATTTCATTGTGTTCAGCTCAACCGAGTGCTAAATATATCACAGATACTTGAATTTTCGATGCTGCCTACTGGATTAAAAACCGACATGGCTGAAAAGCCCTAAATAAGAATAGAAAAAAAATCTACACCACCAGAGCCGACAAATACGTCACAAAAGGCACATTCCATCATAAATTAGCTTAAATAAGTTACAAAAGTTTTGGTAACGTTGTGTTAAATGAAATATATTATTTATTTATAATATATATATAAAACTAAGCATTACAAGACAGAAGGAAAGATCTAGTTGAAGATCTATTTGTGCTCATACATTTTTGGTCATACAATTTGTTCACAAGTTGTGTGAATTAAAAATTCCACGGTACAATCAACACGCCATTATATCCATTATAATCTTAGTTGATCCACTTTAATGTTCATAACATTCAATGCTACGAATGTTACAAAAACTCAAATTTATTTCGACACCACATCCAGCACACCTACCCACTGCGTTGTACGAACACCATATGTCCATTTTTAGAGGCAATATCGCTTGTCACGTTTTATTTTCACAAACGCTCTCCGCACATCGATGTGGCCGGACGACAGTGCTGCACGCGGCCGCGGCTACAGCGCGAGCCGCCGCGCGCCGCACTGCCCGCAGAACTTGGCCGAGTCCACGGGGAACCGGCTGCCGCACTCGTGGCAGAAGCGCGAGGCGCGCGCGCGCGGCGGCGACGCCTCCGAGCCGCTGGAGCCGCGCGCCGCCCGCGCGGGGCTGCGGCGCGGCGACGCGCGGGACCTCGCGCGTGTCTCTACACAATCGATGCAGATCGAATTTCAAAGTAGACAGGACGATGGTAATTGATTAAGCTTGGATAATTTGTCTAAATAAAATTACTAACAAAACTTTATTTTGACTTGTTTAAATATGGCCGATATTAAAAGGCCGTTACAGTTACAGATGTAAAAACTAATTTTTGGTTTTAAGAAAAGTACCGATTACTTTGTACTGATAATTAGATCTTGCAACTCTCAAATAGAATGTAAGCAATTTAAAAGATACATAGATTTTTTCGTAGCACGTTCATGGAAGATAACAAAAATGAATGTATAATTACCATTTATCTGGTTTCCATTTAATTTTGTTTCCTTATACGGCGCGTGCGCGTTGCCCGCCGACAGGGGCTCGTCCAGCTCCGCCGAGCGCTCCATCGCCAGGAACTCCTCGCTGGACTCGGAGCGAGCGTCGTCCTTCTGACCGCTGCTTGAGTCGGAGACTGCGGGAATCCTCTCCAGAGACTCCACGCCGTTCAACTCTTTAGTATTACATATCGACAACTTTGATGGGGAAATTCTGTTGAGGCTAAAAGAACAAGTATTCATCTTAATAAAAGTTATCTTCAATCGATTGTATTTCAAAAAATAAATAAAAACAAAAGCGAATAGATATTTGCACACTTTACAGAAATAATTGATTACCTGACTAACCTGCTATAAGCGGAATCATTGCTCGCTTTACCATTTGGTGTGTAATTTCCGTTGGAAATATTGTCCGTCTTTCTATGCTTCTTCAGCGAATCTTTTGTTGCTGAGCCAATAATTACATTTTTATTGTTGTCAGTGGTCTCTTTGTTTGACTGACAATTTTCGGTCCTTTCGTTTTCGTAGAATTTATCGAAATCTTTTAACGATTTCATCAAGTCTTCTTCCAACTGATCAGTTTTATGGCGGCTTTTAGCGCCGTCTAATTTATGCACATTTTTCTTTTGGAGGGAATCGAGGAGGGACGTGGAGCGTTTGACGGAGGAAGGGAAAAGCTTATCGCCAACGATATTGTTGCTGCTAAAAATAAGAGAGGTCGATTTATTAACTGGAATCATACCATTTTTATTACCATCTGTTTTAGGTGAATTAATGGTATGTGTTTGAAAAGATTTATTAGTATCGTCGGTAATTTCACACTGTTTCACTATTCTAGTGGTGGAGCTGCAAGTTCGTTTAGTATCCGACCTTTGTTTATGTACTTCTTCGTCGAAAGAAATCATAAACTCTTCAAGGTCAAAATCTTCACACAAAGAATCGTCATCACGAGCTGATATTTTTGACGTTATACTTTGTTCCAAAGAAGATAGCATTTTATCATATTGTGGACGAAAATCGTTAACTTTTGGGGCATCGAGTTTATTTGAAATGAGACTATTATTATTATTCTCTTTTTTTATTTGTGAATCCGAAACGTGGGCTTTATTATTCGCGTTGCACATACTGAAAGATTCAAACTTAGTAGGTAAATTTTCAGTAGTAAGTAACGACTCCATACTGCTTATTATATCTGGATTATTGCGTATTGTATTAACATTAATTGGTAAATTGTCATTTTCATTTATTAGTCTCGGATCGATGTAATTGCTATCGGCTAATGAAATATTGTCGAAAGCAAGTATAGAATCTAGTGTAACAAAATCTTTTTTCTCGTCATCTCTTTTTATTTTATCCAGTTTAAGCGGCTGCTTAATGGTTGTTCGTTGAAATCCATGATACATGGACGTAGATATTTTTGGGATTTTATCTTTTGGTTTTGGTGTGCTGTAACTAGAACTACTATAACTAGAGAAAGATTTGTTTAAAGTACTGTTGCGAGTAAAATAGGCTCTATCCACGGTACTAATATTTTCTTTACTAGATTTCGTAAATGTTGTATTTAATTTTTGACTAGACTTTTTGTCGTTCCTATTAACCCTAAACGAACTGCACCTACCACCGAATGAGTTGCTACTGTTGTCATTATTCGTACTACCAAAAGATTTCATTCTTTGTAACGCCGGCGTTTTTTGGTATGTTTTATTGATTGAATCTTTAATCGTTTTTGTATTATTATAGTTGGATGGGAGAGTTTTGTCTTTATTGGTTCTGAGGATGGGAAGGGTTCTATTTGAATCTTTGGAAGAATTTTGCAATTTTTTAGGTAGATTGGTATCAGAAGACATAAGTTCCTTCATTTGTCTAGCCGCAGACACAAAAGGATCGTAATTATCGTCCAATCTGTAAGCAATCCGTGATTAACATGTAAGTAACAAACGGAAACACTTTACATAAATATAAGCAAAAGATGATGCAATGTATTATTATTTATACTTTAATATACTTTATAAAATCTATTTGTCAAATATACGTCAATAACACATTATCGCACATCGTTTGCATATAAATAGCTCTAGTATAATATTTCTAACGTTTAGTAAGGAATGGGAAGGAAACTCAAAGGGCACGAGGTAACTGTAAGGGTTAAACCTTTTCAGTTCGATTCTTGGCAGCTTGATTGGCGGCGGTTCACATGATATAGATTGAGTATCTGATTCATCTTTGTTTTCGTTCAGAGTAAACGTTTGGTATTCTTTATTAGTTCTCTTTTGTTGACTTAAAAGCTTGTATTTACTGCCAGATTTTTGACTAAAGATTTTCTTCCTGCTTACACAATCTCTATTTATAGCCTTTGTACTCTTGTTAGTTTCAGTAATAGATGGAAGTTTGAGCATCGGTTCTTCTTTTACTTCGACTATTTCTTTTACTATTTTTGCCTCACGCTTTGATTCATATACAACTATATGTTCCATATCGCTTATCTTTTTATTTTGTTCTAGATTCTTTGATTTTATATGATCACTGATTGCATTATTAGAAGAGCTCATTAAAAGATCTTGGAAATTACATTTTAATTCATCTAAAGTATCGGAAAATACGTGCTTTGTGGGGTGAAATGTTAGGTTATTGTCTAAGGCTTCTATTGAATTAGTCCGTGGGGTATGGAGTTTTGCGACCTCATTATCCAAAGCAATATCGTTGTCATTGGCTACGCGCATGTCCTTGTTTTCATTGTTTAGTATCATCATATTATCTGTTAATGCTAAAAATTCTTCTAGACCTGAAGGATTGTCAGAGAATTTTGTGTAAGTGTCACCACTCCCATGTCTGCAACCAAGATCATCATTAATTTTTTCATCACCATCACTCTGATTTGGTGAACATTCTTTCTCTATAGAATCGTTGAAATTGTCTTCACTGATATCATGTTCATAGTTTTCTTCGTTTTTTTCTCCTGACAAATTTCTATAGTCATCATTACATCCAAATAATTTTGAGGTTGATTCTTGGCTCAACATATATTTGGGTTCGTTTGTTCTGGGACTCCTAAATATATTATCTGAATCTTCATTCATTTCATGTTCATAAAATATGTCGTTTAAACTGCAATTTGTTTCAATTTCAAAATGTTCTGACGATACATCATTAATATTTTTTACGTTTTCATTACAAGATTTAATCATTTTGGGATTTTTATATAACAATTCCACCGTTGTATTCAATTTTTCATTTTTCTCTTTTTTTGTATTTTCCGAATCGCTTGCTTTGGACCTTTTCATTTTATTCGTGGATTTTTGATCCGATGTTGTGTGTATTACGCACGGTACGCACGGACAGAGTAGTTCTGTGTTAACACCAATAGATTGACTATTTTTGTTGTCATTTTGAGAAACATCCTCTAAACTGTCCAGACTTATAGTACTGTTAGTAATTTTCTTTCCAGTGTCCTTTTTCGTTTTAAAGGTAAGTTCTTTTTCTTTTATAGACATCTGGGAAATTTGAGCATCTTGAGCTTTTTTAGATCGGCCAGATTTTATTTGTTCTTTATTACCTGTACTCAAACTTGTCTCCCTTTTAGTTATTTCTTTTGTGTTCTTGTTTTTCTGTGGTACAGGAATTTGACTTTTTTGTACATAATCTTTTTTATCTAGATTCTTTTTAATACACTTTTGCTCTTCAGTAATTTCTTTACTTCGTTCACTGTATTTATTAGCAATGTCTTGTAATCTTTTTAATTGCTGTTGTTTCTTTTTATTTAATCTAATTTTAGGGTTGTTTTGAATAACCGGTTTTACTGCATTAGAATCAGTGCTGCTTTTTTGGGTTAGTAGTGGCCGAGGTTCTTGGATATCTCTAAGGGAAGGGAAAGGAAGGAAATGAATATCGAGAAAAGCTTTATACAAACAAGGAGACAGGAACGATGTATGTCCAAATCAACAAAAATATGAAAAAATAGACTAGCAAAACCTCCTTCCTTTCCCCTTATTTGATATGTCTTAAGTACATACTATATTTAATTTGGATCTCAATTTTATGTCGAAACATATAGGGTGCGATGTCTTAAAATGAAACAAAAATTTGTGCATTAACAACGTGTAAACGGGCCACCTCGCAGCGACAAGGCTGCGGGAAGGGAGTGGCGGGGGGCGAGGTCGCGTGCACGCACCTGGAGGCGCTGAGGTCGCGCGCGAGGCGCGCGTGGCGCGCGCGCACGGCGGCGTCGCCCGCCGGCTCGGCGCCGCGCGCGCGCCGCATCACGGGCACGTGCGGCGCCGCGTCGTCCGCGCACTCGCTGCTCGACATCGATTCTGACGAGCGTGCCGCACTCACATGTGACTTATTCGATTTTGAACAAGCGAAGTAAAACAAAGCATATTTTTTTGGTTTCGTTTCATGGTCAACTTTGCAGTGATAAAGTTCTATTTATATGAATATTTATATTTTTTTATTGTTAACAGTAATTGCTTGCCTGTTTAAAATACTCTCTTCAAAATAACGCAAACTTGTAATCTACAACTTATTCGTCATCATCTCGCGCGGGAACATCATAGAACACGTTCTACGATGTACCCAGTTTCTACACCGTGACAGCGAGCGATACTTAGTGACTCAAGGGGTGGGAAATTAAATCTTTACTCATTAAGCTATCGTTGCTTATCATCAGCATTATTAATGAGTAATATAATAGTATGTAAGTATGGTCGGTACCGGAGGCCCGCGAGCGGCCGCGCCGGCCGTCGCCGAGCTCGCGCGGCCGCGGCGGCGACACGCCGCGCGACGACTCCACCGACGCCGAGCGGCTCAGCGACGACTTGTCCCGACTTTGCGACGATCTGAAACATTCATCAACACTGCAAACAAACTGTTTTGCCTGTCAACGTCTAACTAACGTAACTTCACGTCTGTAATCCCCAAGAGGTAGGCAGAGGAATTAAAACCAATCCCACGTTACATTATTGCCTAAGTTCTGCTCTGTTCTGGTTTGAAGGGTATGGTAAGGGTGGTACTTTTTCGAGGTATTCCAGCTTAGTCTCCAAGGGTAGAGGCGCATCTGAGGTCGACTTATCTGTGGTTGATCACAGACGTCCATGAGCGGCAGTAGCCACTTACCATCAGATGGACTGCGCGCCCGTCCTCTACTTCCATATTATAAAAAAAAAAAATTGTAAAAAATTCCATCCCAATCGGCTCAGTGGTTCAGGCATGAAGAAGAGACAGACGACCGGCCAGAGTGTGACACAGACCGCCGGCCGCGCACC
>DWEI01006540.1:0-10017 GCA_018245875.1 Mysoria ambigua | reverse complement strand
CTATAAAATCTAAATTAGAAAATTTTTGTAGTGTTCGACCCGGGAATCGAACCCGGGACCTCTCGATCGGCAGTCTCACCTGCAACCAACACGACCAACGAGGCAGTTAACATGTAACGTTTAAAATATTATATTAACAACAATATAAGTACACGAATGTGTTTCCTCGGAAGGGTAAGTAGAGGAGTATAATACACTCTGATACGTTAACGTTTACGTTTACGTCCCACCATGGAACAGGTGGTGAGCCTGTCACTATACACCGGACACGTATGCAGACTCCGAGTCACAACTAGAAATTAAATCGATTAGTATCCCACCCGAATTTTGAACCTCGGATCTCCCTGACGACAGACCCGCTCATAACCCACTCGACAAACGAGGTAGTCTAATAAAGTCATACATACATATCATTGCAAAACAAATAAAAATAAACATAAAAATAAAAAGCTACGAAGCAAACAGAAATATATTAAAAAAAATTGATAAATAAAATAATATAAAACGGTAAAATAACGTCAGCACAAGAGTCGAACAACGGGCCCCGTAACCCGCGCGGTGCCTACGAGCGGCGAAAATTGAGGCAATTCGCAACAGACGCAATCGCTGGCAATTTTTTATTCGATGCATATCTATTGGGGCCCAATGCGCGTATCTGGTTGCGTGGCAAACGAAACACAATTCTCTGATATTGTAAAAAAATGTTATTTACTTGTTTATACGTAACGAATGATAACGACTTGTTATATATCAATAATGTATGTAATAGAATATGAATGTTTACGAAGAGAGTGATGAATGTATATAAAGCGAGTTCAGATCTGTTAGGATGTATGTATATATTTGGCCCTCGATGCTTTATGCTTAGACCATAAAGGACCTAGCGTTACCACAGAATAACTCATCACTATCATCGTCATAAGCACCACAATCATCAATTCATCATCAATCACTGAGCTCGATTTTCAGTTCTTCGTATTGTGTTAAAACTTCTCCGTCTTATGTTGAACAATGTCAGTATCGCGTTGTACACTTCTCGTTCGGTTGGATTTACGAAAGATATAATTTTCGAATTTTCAAACGCAACGCATCGTAGAACAAAGCTTAGCTGTCGCAGTTCACAATGGGTATCTAGCATTTGGTGGTCCCGGTACTGTTATGACATTGGACACTATAATTTTTTATAGCTTTGTGATCTAAACGCACACAATTGACGCGTATGCAGGTTTAAATACTTAGCCATCTGTATAAATGCAACAACACGAACAAAATTATGACAGATATTAAAAATACACCATCACCCCGATCTGATGGCGTTACTTGTGATGTAAAAAACGAAATCGTCTTTAAAAGTGTATGTAACTCATCAAATTTCCCCTCATAGTAACTGCTATTTTAACTGTGTTCCTCACAGTTCGTTATATTATCCAGAAAGTTATTGCATAAATTGCTAATTCGTATTTCATCTAATCTCACTTTTTAAGACTTCAAAATTATGGTTGATATTATAACAGGAGGCAGGCATGTTGTCGAAATATAGACGACGGATTACAAAATATATAATCCCGAGTCATCATGATGAGTAATTAACATATAATTATTATTCGACCTGAGGGTAAATACTTCTTTTAAATATTCGGCATAAAAATAAGGGATTATTGAATTTTAACGATGAACGTCAAATATATTTACATTAACGGGAAACTAAAATTCAAATACTGCAGAGGAAACGTCGTATCACGGGAGGAATCAAACGCCGGAAGCGGAAAGGAGCGTATTTTTACGAATTTGAATTTCGAACTCTGGCTACTTCCGCTGCGGAAACTCGCAGCTTTTACGAGATGGAAGTTTTAAATTATAAACACTTTTGTTATGTACATGCATGAGAGATCGCGATGCGTTTGTATTGTATTTTTAAAGTGTTTTATTTATATTTAAATAATAGAATACAAATAAATTTGCCTGCCACGTTGGTCGTGTTGGTTGCATGTGCGAGGTCCCGAGTTCGATTCTCGGGTCGAAAACTACAAAATTTTCTAATTTAGAATTTCTAGTAGTGGTTAAGAGTCTGGATATGTGCCCGTGTGGATGATTACAGGCATGAAGTTACGTTTAGAATACAAATACATACTTGAACAATCGGTAATGTTTATGAGTACAATTTTAATATTTTGTGCTTGCTTAAACCTATATATAATAAATCAACCAACTACTGGATGTTTTTGAAAGCAATCGCCTGTTCTGTATAAGACGAGTATAATTGTGGAATTTTTAAGATAATATTAAAATTTTAAGTAATAAAATACTCTAACAAGGGCAGCGTAATTTTGGTTTCAATTAGCATTACCTTCATACCCACCCTTCCCGAAGAGGTACGCAGAGGAATGCAAATCTCCCGTTTCATCGTCTCATTAGATACAATCTATTTGACTAATAAGAACTTATTAAACTAATATAATCCAGTATCTCAGTATACTCGTATTATTTATTTCTAGTAAGACATTTTACACGTAAGTCATATATAGTAAACAGATATTTATGATTGCTTATGCTATAACGTATTGTCCAGTTAAATAATAATCTAAATAAATGGAACAAATGAATAAATAAATTTGTATTTTAGTATATTAACTATCACTTTAACCATAAATAGGATCAAAATAGCAAAATACAAGTAACGTAAATGTAGAGATAAAGCGCACATTCCACACTCTACATTTAAAAGATCTCTACATTCCTCTTAAACGGTACGGTATTGCTATTAGAAAAAAAAGACCCCAAGAAAGAAAAATATCAAATCGAGTTGCAAATGCCATATAATAAATTCCGGGAGAAACATAACAGAGTCAATATAAATAGTTGGGACGGAACCCTTGGATCTGCATCTCTACATCAATCTCTATTACCGCTGGTACGCTTGATAAGAGGGCATAGAGCAAAATTACATTATATTAAAAGAAACTGACCAAAAAGCTGTATTGTTCGTGTAACACATGCTCATTAATGATATTAATGTAATTTATTTAAAGTAGAGTTCAGAATGTAATTGGTGAGATATAACAGTATATTATACGCATCCGACTACTTTGAGCATTCCAGGCGTGATAGAATATTTATGGTTATATTGATGCTTGCAGGCACGTTTTGAAAGTCTCAATATTGGTTTATTATCATTGGAACACCGTAGTGTGAGTTATTTTCATAAGGTAGAGCACCGTTACCACTGCGAAGTTGGACAAGGGATTGGAGCAAATTTAACTATTAAAGATAACATAACTGTTTCTCAAACTTTCCACTGGGCTCATTGAAAAATTAAGATTTTCTAACAGCTTCATTGTTTCACGGATCTACTTTTAGAATAAGGTTTACGGTCATGGTACCTACATCTCTCTATTAAGTTCCAAACTTAAAATAATGAAAACGGCAATCTTTCACAAACATTGACAATACAGATAGATGTCGATTTATTATTATAAACATGAAAATAATATCTCTATTTTCCTGACATGCAGCCGCTATGATATAAAACTTTGTCTCTCTTGGTATTGCGATTTGAAGAGCGAATCAATGTCAGCCGGAATAGCCATACGTCACACGGTTAGATTAAGGTATGTGTACGATAACAGACGGAAAGCGAATAAACGTCTTATAAAAAATTACTTCTCGTCTCCTTGCGCTCAACCGAACTTGCGTATTTTTTCGGCCCCAATTTTACTTGCCATTATAAATAAATCCAAAAACATTTACACTGTGATTTATATAACTACTATATAACTGTAACAAAGTGTACAGTTTTTGTATGTTAAATATTTTGAAGAGATAAAGTTACCAAGAGCATTGGTAGAGCATGTAGGTCGCCAGATTTGATGGTCAGAAGGACTCTAGCACTCTAATGCTAAGCCACAGTGCTTATAATTTGGTCTTTTAGCCTAAAATTGAGTATTCAATCGTGAACTATTGCAATATATTCTTGAGATATAAGAATCTTTGTGGGAATAGTTACGATTTAAAAAGTACGACGTACAAACATCTCTATACGTATTAAAATGAGTAGATGGTTTACTGAAAGATCGTTTATCGCTTATCCCATTGCTACAAGACGGGTAGTTTCTTCGTACGTCATTTCCATTCCACTCACAATAGCACAAATGTCGGTTTGATGTCCCGTCTCGCGTGTGCCTGCGCTCGGCTCACTTGTGTTCGCTCCCCGCATATACTTTCTTTTTCCAAGTTTCACCAACGAATCCAAGCTGGGTATTCTCCGTATCGGTTTCATATGAACTGTGACGGTGGAATATGAAATGAGAAGTATGGAAAAATTGGAAAGCTGTAGAAAATGTTCCCGTAAATATTATTTAAATAACATCAACGTATTTGTAGATATTGATTACCTGAATACTCTCTTTTAATTAAATAGTATTATACTTAAACAAAGATCAAATACTCGTTCTTATTATACAAATGTTTTTTTATCTTGGTTAGGAATTAAATTCATAACCACCGCGCACCTGTTAAGTGCACCAAGTAATCAAACTGCACGTCGAGATAAATTTTCAGTTCTTGTATTCATTATAAGTCGTTATTTTATAGTATACATACACACAGAAAAAATAAT
Source organism: Mysoria ambigua (assembly GCA_018245875.1). Taxonomy (NCBI): domain Eukaryota; kingdom Metazoa; phylum Arthropoda; class Insecta; order Lepidoptera; family Hesperiidae; genus Mysoria; species Mysoria ambigua. Next base: position 5,402 of record DWEI01006540.1, on the reverse strand, counting down.
ACTGTTACAATCAATCAATCTCGACAAATTAAATTAAATTAAGTCTCTCACATATCTCTCTCACATATTATCTTTCTGCTCGCTTATACAATATGTTGCCAAAAACATTTCAATAACCTGATTGAATCGGCATAAAGTATAAGAAAACATCGCGACTCCACCAATCAAATCTCACTTACGGCAAAAGGAAGGATGGAAAAAGACGTATCGCATAAAGGAAATTCCAATTTACATACGTACATGTCAAACGGGCGCCTCGGGCCGTGCGGAGGAAATTGAGAAAGATGCCACAAATTACGTTTGATTTTATTTCACAATTTCTTTCCGATACGTTCATCTGCGAAAGGTCTTATGGAGCGTACGAGTGTATAGCTGTTACGACACTCGATGGTAGAGTCGATATTAATGTGAGCTGGATATGTCATGATTTTTTGTTGGAAAACATAAGGGAGAATATTTTTCACTTTCCTGTCAATTTTAATACTAATCTGTTGAAATAATTACCAAATAAGGGTTGTTGTGACCTGATAGTTTATTGTCATGTTGATGTGTAAATACTTTAATTGGATAAAATGACTAACAACCATTAAATAAAATAACTTTGTTGTGGATTCATGAATATGTATATATCAATTTCTTCTGAATATTAGAAGTGATACTGCTATATTCTACTACCCTGACCTAGAGCAGATTGGCAGATTTCGCAAGCTTTAGGAGACATATTAAGGCGAACTTTAATTTAAGGAGGTTCCCAATATTTTTCTGCATTTTGTCACGAAAGAGGTTCCCATCTGGATTTGAACCCAGATCCTCTAGGTAATCACCGACTCGTTAAAAGAATCGTAATCATGCTTGTAATCCCCTATGAACAATGCAGAACACTCCCACGTTTCACCGGTTAACTTTACATCCCACTATGGAATAAGTGGTGAGCCTACTGCCATGCAACGAGCACGTATCCGAACCACTACTAGAAAATCTAAATTAGAATTTATTTGTAAACGAATAAACGCTCACAAAATTCGCCCGTATGTTTCCACCCCAAGGAAAACTCGGCGGCTAATGTTCGATTCTTGACGTATATCGAATGTGATCTTTTTTGTCGCTGCTTGTAATGGAAGCCGCGAGGGTGCGGGGGACGCAGCCCTTAAACGACGTGCGTTATTGATGTGTCTTTTTTTTGTCTCCAGATAAACATGTCTGATCCTGTTTCGTGTAATGGTGTTGATTTAACAGAATTATTCCGGGTGTGCGCTCGCGTTGCGATCCCGCGGTTTTGATATGTAGATTCTGGTTGAGGGTATTGTTAAATGGATAACCGGTTTATATGATTACGGTACTTAAGTTCGACACGTGCTAATAGTATTTTCAAGATTATGTAACCCTATGACGTCTGTGAGAAAAACGTGTATGATTTGTCAATGATGGACCATATGATTCATTGATCAAAACGATGAATTGAAGCATTTACTTCCGATGGTCATAAGGATATATTCCTGTGTGCAAGGGCCGTAGAAGTACTTAAAAAACATTATTATTCAACGTTTCATAATTATTTATTAGAATTGATTTTACTATGTACCAGCTTAAATCCTTCATGCGTTTATGGATGCCATGACTAGTTTCGAATCTATCCAGGTTTCTTTCTCACGAACTCTCGGATCGCAGCTAGTTCACGGTGGAATCTTAACTTAGTAATTAAATAAAATCAGACCACAATAAAATCACACCTATGAAAACTTTATCTTTGCGGTTAATTTAAATCCTGAACATAGCAGCCTAAACATCAATACCGTAGTTTAGAATTTAAAGGTGAACATTTCAAATATACCTCTACAGTGAGCTATATCTGAACGTAATATAGAGTCAGATGACATATACGCCATGAGCGTACCTTTCACTTCGCTAATGATAGAGCCGCCCTAAATAAATAATAAAAAAGGCATCAGCACACCGGATCATTCACGTCACGTGCGGGTATGATCTGCGGCGGATATTCTTCAAACTACGCGACATCCGTCACTCTGATAGCGCTATTTACCTAGCCGCGTAAGAGCCGATACGTAGAGACATGTAGAGTTAGACATGAACTCAAATTTACTTTGTCAGATTGATTTTATATACTTGTAAGTAATTGGGTCTCTCGATATCGACTGTACTATCATTCCACTTTTGGAACATGAGTCTCCTCTCAGAATGAGGGTTGTTAAGGCCATAGTCTGACACGCAGGCCAAGTGCGGGTTGGCAGATTTCACGCACCTTAGAGAACAAATATTTTTTGGAGGACTCAAGGTGCAGGTTTCCTCACGATGTTTTCTTTCACCGTAATAGCAAGTGATATTTAAACTTAAAACGCATATTTTTAAGAGTTTTATGTTTTTTGTATTCATATATTAGTAAGCTATTAATTAATATTAAACTATTTGTCGTTCAAAATCTACTTTATGCCTACTCTATAGTAAAATTATTTACGAATTTATTCACACAGAGTTAGTCAAAGGAGTGATACATCTTTTCATATCTTCATATGTATAATTTTTCATTGAATATTATAATATGTCTATAATATTAACAATACAAACGTTTGGACAAGGTTTTAATGATGATAATAAAACGACGACATGGCCTATTAACGGAAGACCACGCCATGTCTAAACTGACTACAGACTGCGGCAAGGGAAGAGACCCAGCATCACGTAGCGGACATTCGCCGCGGCAAGAATACGACTCTGTCTATATGCTTTATGGTTGCGGATTTACGAGGGAATCCGCGGGCCGGCGTTGTGGTGCGCGGCTAATGAAGTACACCGGCCCTTTAATAAGAGACGTGGGAGTAACCTACATGAACGCACGGCGGATCTCCAGAAGGGATAGGCAGATGGGTGCAGTGCATTTCTATGTATTGTCAGTCACGTTTTCGTCCTGTCGTGGAACAGAAGGTGAAGTGTACCGAGCTGCTAAGAATTTTATGTTAGCAGCAGCAGCTGGCTCAGAGATGAAACCTAGGACTTCCGTTTCAGCAGTGCCGCTTGCAACCACGCGAACAACTACGGGGTCCCTTATGCCGAAAATGGTGAAATTTAATATTGTTTGCCGTATTAGTTGCATTGCCGACCGGAAGATGTGAGAGATAATATTATCGCTCTTAACCTAAGTGATTCATTCAAAATCATTCTGTCACAGTGATTATAATTATTTATTACACATATTTTTCCTATCAAATATTTAACATTGTTTTTTTTTCTATAAATACGCTGATTCGTTGGGATGTACCTATACACAAGTAGGATACATATAAAAATTGCTCTAAGACTATCGAGACTTGGACATCTCGATATTAAGTAACACGTCGAGACAGTACAGTGGGCAACATCTCCGACACAAGTTATGTACGTCTTGGCGAAAGTTTCCGAACGTCCGGCGCAAGTTGTACGATTGTCCGTTTGGCGCAAGTTTGTCCGAATGTCCGCTAACTTCCCACATATTGTCCGGTTGGCGCCGACCGGACATTGTCCGAAGATTATGGGGATTCGAGTTTGGAACTTGGAACTTCGCTTTGTCGACGCGCCCATTGTAATGGCTAATCTTTGAAACTCAACACTACGTTGAAATTGAGCGGTTATTTGGAATATGACATTTTAATAACAGAATATTATATTAGGCATCATCATCATATCAGAATATTATATTAGGCATAACGTCGTTTATTATTGATTAAAATCTGTATCTGAAACATCCCACATTGCAATCCAGAGTTGGATACTACAGAATTTTTCTAACCGGATTATCTAGTTTAGAATTACAAGTTACAGTTCTACTTTCTCATTAAAATTTTCTAATAATGACTCTGAATGTGCGCTCATTGTACGGCGACAGTCTCGCCGCCTATTTCGTGGTAGGATGTAAAAATGTAATCCTATGCTCCTCTGCTCACCTCCTCGCGAATTGAAAGCGCGATATTACATAAATGAAATTTATTAGTACATATTTACATTCGATACAATTCTCATTTGCGCTCATTTATATTGAGTAAAGATGCCAAGACATCAATTTCATGAAACATTAATCGATATTGGCACGAATAATCTTAGTCATTAACCACTTAGACAAAAATAAAATGCTGAATCCACGTACATTTTCCTATCTTCTGTCACGTTGTGTATCTTACGTCACGTATTTGATACATCGGAATGTGAGTTTTGGAATTGAACATTAGGAACAGACTGTATAAATTAACGGCAATAATAATTATTCAGTTAACAAGACGAATTCTTTATTTACGTAACTTAAGTAAATTAAGTAAAGAAATCGTTTTGTTATATAAAATTTTATAGCAAATCTGACGGCAGAAACAGTGGCCGCTGCTACCAATAGCATCTTCTACCCACCCCACACAGGGCTGGAAACACGTATTAATTCAGTTAGTATTAATAATTAAATACACTACATATCAGTTAGAATTGATTGTTGATAAAACTATCAATAGTTATTCAGTGATAATACATTTCCCGACCGAGCACTTGAATACGGGGTGTAAGAGGCGACTAAGCTAAACCCTGCTATATGGCCGTCTGTGGCCAGCGTGCGTTCGATCTCAGCGATCCCCAGCCTACATGCCCAATATAGGGATTATGGGCATAATCCCTCAGGAAAGGCCAAGCCCAGCACTGAGCTGCAATAGACCGATGATGATGAAAACCATCAATTAGTATCAATTGTTCATGAGAAATTGCTAACTGGACTATTTAATAACATTAGTCTCTCCAGTGTTAAGTTACTATAAGTGCAGTTATGAATAATTAGTACTAGTTCCTTATCGCAGTTGGTCTCAGAGTTTCTGAGGACTGTTATGATCGTCGTTAGTATACACTGGGGCGTACAACCATAGTTTTCTAATCGAATACAATTATATTTTGTTATGGAAAATGCGTACTGGACATTTTTTTGGTTAATTAAGTTGTTAAACAGGTAGGCGGTTACTGGGGTCTAGATCCAGTGGTCAGTGGCCTATTTTAGAGTTTGATGAGATAAAGTAAATTGGACGCCCAATTTGAAGCGACATCTTGTTGACACCTTCTGGGAATAAGACGTAACAGAAGAATTTGTTAAGTGTGCTAAGCTCATATCATTGGGCATAATTACTGAGTTAGTAAGTTAATAATGAAGTCATTTTGTATATAAATATATTGAGATTTATTGCACGTACCTATGCTATTGTGCAACGTATCAGTTTTTTATAATTGGTGGAACAATTTTTTGAAAGCTCTCTCCTATAGATATCTATATAAAAAAACGTAAGTTCACGCCTGTAATCCCCGAAGAGCTAGGCAGAGGAATGCAGAACATTCCCACGATTCACCAGTTACGTTTACGTCCCACTATGTAATAGGTGGTGAGCCTA
>DWEI01006539.1:0-10018 GCA_018245875.1 Mysoria ambigua | reverse complement strand
CGGGAAGTACACAACAATACTTCAAGTTACATTTTCATCGAAATTCTGTTACAATTCAAAGCGTATTATCACTTTGTATCAGACGCACTGTTTGTAACGAGGCTTTTGTAGGCTTAACAGAAATTATTTTGCATCCCTGTGGAGACACTGGGATACTTTCTCTCCTCGGGATTGTTTTAAGAAGAAAAGCTAATGTTAATGACAGTATAGTAAGTTCTCATTTATAGAATCTGTCAATTATCATAACACAGCAGTCGCTACGATTACACCGCTGGCCAAGTGCGGGTTGGAAGATTTCACATGCCTTAGAGAATATCATGGGTAATTATAATGTGTGCATTTGTTCGCCCGATTGGTTACTTGATCAATACAATAAAGAATATTTTAATTTTTAATAACTGGCCATTCTGTGCTGTCTATTCTGTGGGTGACCCCTCTTAGAAGCCTAGTAGGTGTGGGTTGGTACCCGAAATGGTTAAATAGCTAAATCATTCAATACGGAAATTCAACAAAATTACATAATATTGAACGTTATGTGTCATTCTGCATATTGTAATGATAAATATAGATCAGATCGGCCTCCTGCAATGCCGAAAGAGGTAGTCAGAGGCGTGTAGTATACTCCCACGTTGTAACGTTCAATAAGGAAAGTTTATATAAATGGTAGATTTATGTAAATGGTAGATCAGCCAGCGTGGCAGACTATGGCCTTAGCCGTTCTTATGGTCCAAGGAAATCTGTATCCAGTAATAGAAGAATAAAAGCTACTGATAATAACATATATTTTTGTAGTAATTAATTAGTCTCTTCATAGAGAGAGAGGAAGAGATAAGCGGACGGGAATAACTATCATCATCATCATCATCAGGTGATGATGATGATTATTATTATTTTAAAGCCTTTAAGTGGTTTAGTAGCAGTCTGTGGACGTAACCAGCATTTTGGTAAGCTCATTGTTATTACATTCTATCAAATATCATTATTTATTTCAGGTTTTCTATTATAATTGTATTTATATCCTCAAGTTTTTTTAATTAATTTTTGAGTCGTAAATTATGTTTTTGAGTGTGTAAAGTAAAAACAGAAAACATTGGCGTGACGAAAAATCCCTAAATGTCCTATCATGAAGTTCTATGTGTAAGGCATGTAAAGGTCCCACATTCACGGAAAAATGTAAACTACATGTTACATCAAAAGATCATTGTGCATCCTTTGAAAAGTAATTGTGACTTAATATATATTGACAAAACATAATAATATGTACATTAAAGTATACACATACTTATGGCAAATTAACAGGACATTTGAACCATATTAAAAAATCTGTCCCTTTTTTTCAAATTTACGCGCCCTTTAAAACTGATTTATAATGCGATTAACAACAAAACGAACCCCTAAACGGTTATATTGAATCGCCAACCGTAACCACAACAAAAAACCAACAAAGGTATATTTGACGTGGCATCATAGAAAACGCCTATCACGAAACCGACGCTCCCATCACCACGTTATCTCATAAAAACCCGCGGAACCCAACTGCCCGACACCTTTGCCTATTAAAATTACCGGAATATTGGGTGATTAATCTTACAACCCACAAAAAAGCCATAGAATTTATGACCCGCGTCAATATAAATAGTCGCTCCGATCGGTGTAAGGCCAAATTTAGTCGTTTAACAAAACATTACAAAAGGACAAGTGCCCTGTCTTTTTTTTATTAATTGGGATCGAGGCGATAGTGCCTTGTCTCTGTGGGTATACATTTTATAATGTACAATGTTATTATTGGGACGAGGTGTGTATGTATGTATGTATATGTGCACATTAACGCCCGCCGCGGTATGTGTCGCGGCTAGGGTCACCGTGCACTGCGTCTGTGTAGTGGTATTGAATGAATGAATGAATAAATGAATGAATGAATGAATATATGCATATAGCTTCGAGGTCTTTTATGCAACTCGTTTGAAGTTTTGATCGTAGTTTATTTACAATTAATTAATAAATCAAATTTGTCAGGTATCGTCGATAAACGGAAACTTTACTGTGGAGATTAAATAATACAAAATAGTAAGCAAAAACAAATTTCATAGAGTGTGATACATAGTTACCCATCAATAGGAATTGACACACCCTTGTCCTTTTTAACACATGTATGTTAAATTACCAAGTACGCAGACAAAAATTAATTGAAAAAGTATTATTCGTGGCCCACTCGCCCGTCCGACCGTTCGCTGGACGCGGTGTGCGCCGCGCCCGGCGCGATCTTATCGCCACGTTCCGAGAAGGACATGTGTCGCCCAATAAACTAATTGGCCGTGGAATGCTCGCGCAGGCCGGGAATATTTATTTTATTTTTATTTATATTTACGATAAAACCGCCCCGTGTAGAGCCGACCGTAACGACAGAGATTCAATCTCCAAACCAACGTCTTAATTAATTTGTATCGAATATATTACGTACTGCAATAATTAAGTTGTGCCGCTAATAAATGTTAATTAGGAAGTAATATTATTTTTAAACGCAATCTTTATCTCGTTTCGTTGCGATTGGATCGTTTTGACTAGTTTTTTACACGGGCTTCACATGCGTATCGATTTTATAATAATTATACATATACATTAATGTAACTGATACTGTGCTCCGTTCTCTGCCTACGCCGTGTGGGACTTGGCGTAATGCTACAAAAAATAATAATATTTTTTAATAATTTATATATACATTTTACAATTTATATAATGTATTTGAAGTTATAAAACGTAACTTCACGCCTGTTAACCCCGTAGAGGTAGGCAGAGGAACGCAGAACACTGTTACGTTTTACCGGTTACGTTTACGTCCCACAATGGAATAAATGGTGAGACTATTGCCATAATAACTGACCGCTTTTATTTTTATTTATTCGCATACATTTTAATAAGCATAAAGTTAGCATAATGTCTTAATAAGCAGGGGGAAAACTGAGAAAAGACGGTGGAGGGGGAGGGGAGAGGGAGGGGGAGAATAAACAGATAGAGTATTAGAGATTGGTGATTATTCTGGTAGTGAGGTCGAACATCATATTTTCATACTCCTGTAACAAAAAACATATAGAAAAAATATAAGAAGAACTATGGATGATGGTAACTACGTTAATTTAATTTTCAGTTACGCTGCCTTTGTTTGCGTTAGATAAAATCATCTAAATAATCTGTCAACCCTTATTTCTCTTAAGGTGGACGTAAAAAAGTACACCATTCTCTGCTTTAAAACAGTCGAAACCGAGGAATACGATACCTTTACACGAAATGTGCTAAACAATAGGTTTAGCAATTTCAGAATAAAAACCTAAAGTACAAACAGACAGTACGGATATTTTCGTCCACAATATGATGCAGTGATTTTTCTATACGGTGATTTTATTATTTTACTTTTCGTGCAATATTTTTAAATTAAATTCAAGTAAGGATCATTTTTAACATGAATTAATGATGTCTGCAGGCTTATACCAGTCATTTGCAAAAAAGTGAAAAAGGATTTGGGCTTAGGATGTGGTTTTTAAGAGATAGGATTGTGTAGTTTATATTTATGTTGTTGTATAATATTTGTGCCTCGTTGGTCGTGTTGGTTGTATGTGCGACTGCCGAACGGGAGGTCCCGGATTCGATTCCCGGGTCGAACACTACAAAATTTTCTAATTTAGATTTTCTAGTAGTGGTTCTGAGTCTGGATATGTGCCCGATGCATGGCAATAGACTCACCAACTACTCCATAATGGGACGTGAACTTAATCGGCGAAATGTAGGAGTGCTCTGCATTCCTCTGCCTACCCCTTCGGGGACTACAGGCATGATGTTACGTTACGTTGTATAATATTTGTGTTAAACTAAATATCGTAAGAAAACCAGCATACCTTGGGGTTCTCCATAATGTTTTTTAAGAAGTATAGTCTGATTGCCTGCACTGGGCCAGTGTGGCAGATTATGAGATTAATTCTTCCCATTCTGCAAGCACACCAATGTCAAAGAATAGTAGGATAAAAAAGAGTGATAATGATGATGATGAGTGGCATTTACCTCACTTTTGGTGTAAGATAACAATACCTAATTCAATCCAGTCACCTATTTGTGGTTTTTGCTTTGTATTAATGTAATCGATGGATACTTCAAGACAATAGGCTTTGTTTGGTCATGACTAGCTTTAATATGAATAAGCATTTAATTTAAATAACCATGCTTGTCAATTTTTACTTGCTCAAAGAAATACTTTCAAATAAATGAAAGTTTAAACATTATAAATATATTCAATTTAAATTTGCATTTACATGTTAATTGTTTAGCAAATTGCCTTTTTTTGAATACATCGCGAGCGGCTCCGCATTACATTACTAGTCAATCATTCAAAATACTAACTCGTACGCTCATAAAAACGACTTCCAACTGTACCTTCGATTGCTATCACGTACATTTCCGATCAGCTTAACGTTGCGATACGATTGGTACTGTGAAAACCCGCAATGGACAACGGACGCCGTCCGCGGACTATTTGCTTCAATTACGAAACTAATTAACATATAAGCGTTACTGTCGCGGCTGACGTGTGAGTGAAAAGTTAATAGAATCGTTAAAACGAGACGTGTTCATTCCGCTCATCAGCGGACGCCCGTGGCGATATTAAACGCTTTGTTGCGTTTTATACTCTGTTACTGCGCTGTTCGTGTAGCCGGCCTTGTTTTTGTAACGTTAGGTCCGGCTTACATGAGTGAAATTGCGTTTGTGCTGGAGACAACTTCTATTGAAGTGGTAATTCAACTTCGCAAAATTTTCTGTATATGTCGTTAGTGACGTCACAGTGCAAGGTGTTTTTAATAAGTTTTAATTCCTGTATTTGTGTAGTCTTTTTATAGCGGATTTCGTGACGAGCTACGACAATGATTTGGGAGATGTTCAATACTGATTAAATGAATGATAATCGTCATAATATTTAATAAAGTAAGAAGAAAATACAGTTCATATACAAAGTAATTAGTAAAACTATATGAATTTGGCCTTCAGTTTTCAACAACTACTGTTGTAAAACTTGTGAACCCTGCATGAAAGCGGAATGAATGGGTGATAGTTGCTGTCAACAATTATCCGACATCACAAGATAACAATCGGTTTATATGGCTGAAGAGTACAGTAGAGAAGGATAGATTCGTATTGAGATCGTAAAGGGTAGCATGTAAGCTGTGCCTTACGGGATAAATTAAGGTAAAGAACGTCATACAGTTCTGTTAAAAACTAAACGATGTATCGATGTAGTTATTAAAATTTATTACTGCCTTTTGTAGAGGTTTGCTTTGAAAAACTATGCGAGACAGAACTTCACCCGTACTTGCCCGGGCCAGCCCGTCCGACCGTCGGTCGCGTGGGTGAGGCCTTATTTTTATAAGCATTGCCACGGTTAGAGGTCGAGATAAGCCCACGGCTGGCTGTTATCAATAGTCTCACATCACAAACCACTGGAGACCCGGTTGAATGACAAAATGATAACATAATTGGAGAAAACGCGTCAAACCGTGTATAAGATCTATGTATGTACAAATTTGAAATAGCGACGTATCGCGTATAAGATTGAGTATAACATTACGACTGTATCTTCCTGAAGAGGTATCCAGAGTGTGCTACACTCCTACGCTTGGCCAGTTCATAACCCACCAAGGAATAGGGTGTGAGTCTATTGTCAGTTAGAATTTCAATTTGAAAAAGCCAAAAGTACCTGATCCGGTGGACCAAGGAAGTTCCGCTTGCAACCACTGGATAAACGAGCCAATAAATAGAGTAGAGACGTACGTAAATATTAGAGTCAATACAATAATGACCATATTCAACTCGTTCATCTTTCCGCTGTTGGATGCGGGCCTACTCTCAGAATATATGGTTCTTAGGCTATCGTGCTAGAGATATAGTATTTCAATGTTTTGTTTACTTCCCGGTATTTCTTTGCTAATCACGACCTATTATGCAAATTTTAATGAAATTCGGTTTGCTTATAACTTATTTTTCAAGTGAAGATATAGAATACGTTTTATAGGAAATTGGACAAAACGGTACATAGATAACAATAAGTTTAACATTTTTCATTTAAAAGTGTAATCAAGTACAGTACATATTTAAATTAAACTTAAGTTGTTCCGTTATAAGTTTGTTTGGAGACGAGCGGTCGAATATTTTGCGACATGTAGACATGCGACATTGCGACAAGTATCTTAAAACCAAGCTCTAGTGGATTCCGTTTGTAGTTATTTATACGATTAACCTAAATATATAATTCTAGGAACCTACTCTCTAATCTTCCAAACTCTACATGCCTAATATAAAGATTTCATAACAAAGTAATCGCCTCGTAACATCTCACTCTACAAATCGTAGAGCCACATTTACACATAATATAAACGATAATAATATTGCTCTTTCACCTGCTCAGAGCATTCCCGATCGCTACCTTATAGCCTGACTGTCAAACAATAAATCATTACTGTCAAAAGTATTTTGGGTCCATAATACTGTAGCTTATGGTCAAACACTCCAGTCATCCTGCATACTCATGAATCATCTCAAGTATTTGTTGGTATCGAGAAGAGTGACTCTCAGCTTGCATGTAGAGTTCTGCAGGTTTTGTTTCCATGTTTTTTTTGGCATATTAAAAGTATAAATCTGTCGTAAATCTTTTTAAATGATTCGACCGTGATATCGATATATCATGGACCGTGATATCGATATGGAAAGGGCCCGATGTATCCCTATCAGGGGAAATCTGGGACCAGCAGTGGATGTGACAGGGCGATGATGATGAAGATACTCATCCAGTTTTATTTTATTTCCAGTAAATTCTCTTGTGTAAGCATATTGCTTTAAATGTAATCTGTTGCTCATATATTATGCTCATAATTAAGTTAAGCAAGTATTCCAAATATATTCGACATACAATCTATTGCAGATTACTGAAGGAAATATTATGTAAATTACATATAATTTAATAAAATTTTTACCTTGCAATGGCTAACATCCAGGAAAGGACATTAGATAAAAAAATCAAAATTATTAGCTTTTAGTTGAACAACCTTTCAATATAGTTATATAGATACCTATGTAATCAAAATATTGACCTTAGTCAATGTTACTAAGGATTTTACGTCACCTCCTATCAATTTCAATTTTTATACGTAATCAAAATACAAAGCACTGTTTATATTGGTCAATGTGATTTATCAACGTCTGTATATTACTTCTATCTCACACAACATTGAAAAATCTACTTTTTGTTTTGTACCATTGCAAAAATTTGCGACCAACATTCAATACAGCAAGAACTGGTACTGCCGCAGACGATTTCTGAACAAAGGATTCAAATATTCAGCGTCCATTTTATTACGTTTATATGTAATGTTAAAAGATAGATTAGGACTTTTTACAATGATGTTCCTTAATGTACCTAAAACGTCATCAATAATATTTTAAATCGCATATTAAACGGAGTTTGTGGTCTTATAAATATAATAGCAAAATATAAATCTGTATTTATGATTTCGTACCCTGGATTATAATTGAACCAATATATCTCGAACTCAGCATCCCGGTCCACTGTCCACTGCACTATACTACATACTAGTGAATAATATATAATATGAACAAATATGGGACATATTGTACATAGTTTGGCCGTTACTGTGGAACAAGTATGATAGGACATTAATTAAATTTAAATATACTTTGCGGCATTACTAGGTACATATGTACATACGTACATATATACTATTATACATCGTATCTAAAACGTGGAATTTTGCAAAATAAATTTAACTTAACTGTGGTCTATTACTTGACCAAAAGGCACAAAAACAGGTTTACATTGGGTTACAAATCCCATTGGGTTACAAACTTATCAATAACCACGGAACCCAAGTGACAGGTACCAAAAACGCGTAACGGAGGCACCATGAAACAGAGCAGCATCATTATCCGTCATTACGCACGCGATCGTCGTCGTTAATCATCGAATCATTAACATGAGCCGTTTTAATGATCATTATCTATGCGGATTCGCCGAGTCATCTTGTTTGGGTGATCGGTGAACTTTTTGACTCGTCTGTAATGAAGGTACTTTGTGACTCTATAGATGTAGAGAGCTGCATAGAGACGGAGAGAGTTATTTTTGTGGTTTTATCAAGACCGCTGCGTTATGAGTAATTGCGAGGCATTGCTTTCATTAGTTAAGTATTTTATATATCATAGGAACACAGATGATGTGTTAGAAAATTGGGCGTATAGCATTAAATATAAATAGATTTTTTTATTCTAGTAATTCTTGTAGTAGTTGAATGCAAAGAGCTGATTTGGCTGATGACTTTGGTTAAATAGGAATTATGATGTACATTATGAATGTCGCAATGACTCTACATCGAGTAAGCTTTTTATTTATGCTGGTCCCCTTCAGAATAAGAAGAGCTAAGGCCGGCTTCACTCGACTTAGATAATAACATTATTATGTATGTTATGGGTTTTTATGATTCTGGGCCACGCTGTCCCGGTTAACAGTTGTGAATACACCAGACAACAGTCATCACATAATCAAAATCGCAAATGGATTTTCTCAGCCCATAACTATAAATCATCACATAATTGCTATTTACCTTATCTTGATTTCCCGCGAAGCCTTAAAAGCTCGTTATGAGCCTTAATGTTGCATTTGATGCACCATAACTGCACGGATTAAATATTTTCCTACAGTTATTCGAGTTATCTACATCTAAATAATTAAAGTTTAAATGAGAGTTTTAATGTGGATCTCTTTTGTGGTCAAGTCTTGAACAGTCGTGGTATTTTTTCTGGTATGGTGTGGTGACTGCCTCATTGATTGATTGCAAGCGTGACTGACTCGTTGATCGAAGGGTACTGGGTTCGATCATCAGGTTGGGCCTAATTCAATTTTTGTAGCTTGTAATGCTTAGTATGAGCCCGAATTTTGGAGTCGTGCTCGATAGAAGACCATAAACACATGACGTAAACGTGACAGATGAAACGTGGAAGTGTCCTCCTCCTCTGCCTACCTTTAATTACATAGCTAGCGTGATGATACGTTTATTGAAAAAAATATTGTTGTTTTAAGGTTAAAGTCAAATTATTATCACTACTTACATTCCATGAGCAAAAGTCATGCTTTCATTTCTCCAGTTCAACTTAATCGTCCAATTAAGTTTATTGATCAAATCGTAAATACTGCGTTGTTATCAATATGGACCATTTTTTTAAAAAAACATTTTAATTTTTACAGTAATTGTCGTGCAGCTTGCGATGCACATAGCTTAGTCTCTGTTGAATAATGAGTTAAGTTAGAATTTTAAGTTCAAGGTTTTAAGAGTCGTAACTTACAGTATAGCCGATGTAGAGACATGAACTACCTTTTATTTGTCGTATTTTGAGTTTGCTAAAGTAAATAGAGATCCGGCTGCAGGGATAATTGTTGGACAATGATTATTATTAAGTATGATAACATCGCGCCAGGTTTCTTACAGGCTAGGCAGGGAGTAGCAGTAGCCGTATATTTCTATCCATTAAGAGAGACAAAAATACAATTTAGTTTTTAATACGGTCACTTATCGTCTGTTTTACTGTTAGATTAATTTGACTGATGGACGAATAAAGGAAAACATTCGTCTCCTGACCAACGTGGCTTACAGCTGACTCAATTAGTTACCGCATCTCTCACTAACAATCTCGTTAACCGCCTTAAAAGTGTTATAATTAACTTTATTTATAACTATGAAGGTTTTATAGCCGCAATCCGCGCTATACTATGGTTAATTAAATTAATTCAACATTTTCAGAAGCATTTTGTACGGAAATAGAACTCCTCACGGTAAGTAGTAGCCATTGCTTTATTTATCTTTGTTACGATTGTATACACACGCACGGGGTAAGCAGGGGGCGCGGGCGTTAATATCTCTATCTTTACAGACTTGTTAATGCTTCTTGTATATTTTCATGTGTTTCTAAGATA
>DWEI01006538.1:0-10019 GCA_018245875.1 Mysoria ambigua | reverse complement strand
GAAATACATTGATGATATCTTCAAATTTAAAACAAAATAAGATAACAAAATAACATAAGAGGAAGACAGAAAAAAAATTGCGTCTAAAGCCAGTAAAAAATAAATAAAATAAAATAAGCAATATATATTGTACTATGACTGTTTGACACGAACAAGTCGTTTAAATGCAGACAATGACAGGTGGTTAATATCTAATGACGTGGATGCACTGCATTTGTTTTATGACTTGATCATTCATCATAGTGTTCTCTGTCTATCCCGTAAAAGACCTGGCGTAAAGATATATATGTATTGTTTAACTATGTCAACTACATACGTTTGTAGTGCAACGACAAAAAACGTTAGTCCAGATTCTCAAGTAAATATCTCATAGATTCAAGTAAATTTTACGGGAAAATAATGAAGGAGAATTGGTAACATTCGCCGTAGAGGACAAAAACCGGTACGCAGTGTTCGGCATTGGCCTAATTAAAGGACGAAAATTAGCGCGGGTCCGGCCCGAATAAGAATTATCGGGTAGCGTGTGAAATAGTTCAACTACTTTTACAATGTCGTAATAAGTCATAAAAAGTATTTATATGGAGAATCGTTTACACGCTTAGTCTTATATATAAGTCTGTTTTGGTAGTAGCTTCACTTCATAATATTTGTGACCGGACTTAAATACACTTCTCAATTTGAGATAATTTTAGCGCTCAAGAAATCAAGAAGGAATTCTGCTTGAAATAATCTTTCTACTGGCAACATAGTTCACTGATCAGATAGAAATCAAGTTCAATTTAACGATTTATCTAAGTGTCTTTAGTCTGAAGTGATGATTTTGATCAATTTTATTATGTACCTGCTAAGCAGTGGGGACTTGGTGGATTACATTCCAGCCTCCCACACCGGGAGTAAGGGACTTGTGCTCGATTCGGTCGAATCCCTGGCGCGCACCCCTCACTTTACGCAGTTACGTGAGTTTTTGAAATTAGGCAGCACTCTCCCTATAACGGCGAAGCAAAATACCGCGAGGAAATCTTCTCAACACAAAGTTCCATATAACGTTATCAGAGACGTGTGAAGTTTGCAGGCCGTAGTTGGTTAGCGTGATAGACTATAGCATTAACCCTTTTAGTGTTTGGAAAGACTCATTTTTAACGTAATGAGATAAACATACTGACTATGGCGTTAACCCTTTTCGAGTGCAAAGAGGCTCATTTTAAAAGCAACAGCAGAACGACTAATAAACTGATACTCAAGATGATAATTATGATTTTGTATCTACTATTGTAACCTAAAGAATGCAGATAATTACAATTGGAAAGAACAATTGGAACATTACAAACATCAAGTTTATAATTTTCGACGAGGTAGGCAGAGTTATGTAGTACGCTTCTATGATTCAATAGTTACGCTTGCGTCCCACATAGATATTTTTCCGATCCATTTATTGTATCACTGTTCTGTGTGAAACACGGGTCCCCTCTCAGAACGAGAGGACTAAGGCCATATTCATACGGGTTTAATATCTCACCAACCAACTCCAATAGGACGGAAAAAACGGAATTTAATAATAATTTTGTACAGGGAACGTGTGACATTTACTGCTTTTGTACGTCCAAAAGGGATTCAATAATAAATAAATGCAGTAATATTATCGTTGTAAGTACATCCACGTACACTGCGGATGCATGTAACAGATTACCGACCGAAATCTCACAACAAAACCATAGCATAAAATATTGCATTCGTGTTTCCATCCTATTTGTCTACAGTTTCGTAACAAAGAAAAATAACCCGGCGAACTAAACTGGTCATAAGTCGAATTACGCGAAATTGTACTTTAAACAGCTGAATTAAAATTCAAAATTGTGTAGCCTCTTATTAACAGTAAGCACCAGCCAAAGTAAATTAATAAATTTAACGAACTAATATTTAGACGATTCGTTGGCATTGTTAAAAACGGTTTTTGATTATACCTTTTTATAAACAAACTATGAATCATCAAATAATTTAGCACTGGATCAATTGTCTGCTAGTGTAGTAATACGTAACTGTACGCCTGTAATCCCCGAAAGAGCAGGCAGACAAATGCAGAATACGATGCACTGGTTACGTTTACGGCCCACTATGGAATAGGTGCTGAGCCTATTGCCATGCATCGGGCACATATCCAGACTTCGAACCACTATCAGAATTTTCCAATTAGAAAATTTTGTAGTGTTCGACCCGGGAATCGAACCCAGGACCTCCCGATCGGAAGTCGCACCTGCAACCAACACAACCAACGAAGCAGTTGTAATATTTATCACTTATTTATCACTTATTATCTTAACAAAAGTATATTTCGCCTATTATCCTCGAAGAAGTTTAATACTCCCACGTTTCTCTAATTACGTTTGCGCCCCACTACGGAATATGGTATTATTATTATGATATTATTATTAAATTGGTATCTATTATCTACATCCAGAATCTGAACCAATACAAAACATTTCTACTAGACAATCTAAATTAGAAAATACAATAGTATCCGCTCCTATTGGAACCCAAGACCTCCTGATCGGTAGTCGCGCTTGTAACCACTCGACCAACGAGGCAGTGTATAAATTATTCTCACATCATTATATAACAGTGTAGTATGTAAGTATTACATCGTGCAAACAATTGGCATATAAGTAAGTAATATGTCAATTCCGCTAGCGAAGAATAGATCTATTGTCAATGGTCGCTGATATGAGATATTTCTATTCTATAGAGACAATAGTCCCTTAATTAGTTTCGATCATATACTGCTTCCAGTAGATAAATAACTTTTTAATACATTTTCATAGAGAAAGCTTAGAATTATGTATTGTCTCAATTTTGACTGTCCTATTTTAAATTTTCAAAAAAACAGTAACAGTAAATACAATAAATAATAGATAGCTCACAAACCGTACTAAACTTCTGATTGTCTTTTTAAATAACCAGATTGTATAATAATCAGCTATCATTGTTGTCCATAGAAATATAGTAGGAGAATATAATTGTTGTCGAAATCTTGATTATCATCATGAATCCTTTCAACGTTACACTGTTGAACGTTGGTATCCTTTTAGAATAAGAAGTGGTAAGACCAGGTCGGCCATGTAAATATGTTTACAGCGTAATATTTCTGCTCAGATTTTTACTAAGCACTTTCTGTTTATTCGTTGCAGTCTTTTCCAACATGGCCAAAAACATTAATGTAGCTGAAATCTACTAACACACCGGTTTTGCAAAGTTTCTGCAGTGTCTTATAGATTACCAAAATCTCAAAATTATCGTTTATAACTGCAGCACTAGTTCCATAAACTTCATAAACATATCTAATGGTAGTAGACTGTCTAAGCAAGCCAATGATCACGTAGATAGACTAAAACAATCAGTCGCACATCTGACGTAACCCAAGTCTTGATGATATTAATTTTATTGAAATTAAGGTTGCTGGTTACCAAGGTTCCCCTATCTTGACCATATAGGTCATAATCTGACTGATGGGGTAATTAAAAGTCTAAGCCAGCGTATATGTTCGAAGAGAGTGATTTATGGGGAAAAAGTACGGTAAGGCTGTAAGAATAGAGTAATTTTGAACTGCGTGCTCTCTACTTACCATGTGTAGATATATCGAAAGAAACATTTATATTACAATTATAAATCTGTACTGACTGAAGGCAATCTATTCATATACTCTCTGTAACATAGCTGCTATGATTTCTTTCCAAGAAAGAAGCCGATGAAAATATTTGAAGGGGAAGTTTTTTTTAATAAATATAAAGCTCCATATTATATCTAACCATTTGTTCAATTTCCCACCTGAAAATAATCTTCAAACGAATGGGGTTTGTAGTCAGTAAGCAGAAAGTTATGGATACGACCTTGAACGTCAAATAAAGACATAAACGGAGGCAAAATGGAGGGAGAATTTACGAGCGAAGTTGCTCATTCATTTATGAGAAGACGAGGGGAAAAAATGGAAGTCGAAGGAAATTCAAATTGTGTATATGCAGGAATTTTTTTGATCTGGAGCAAGAAATCTTTTGATCTGTGTGAAGATTCTTTAAATTTTAAATTTACATAATGTTCTCTTATCCTTATTCGAAATCTTATCCATGATCGTTCTTTAGAAAATTTTGCCTCCCAAGGGCTCTATAAAACAAAGCCACAGGATACAACAACCAATTTCCAAAAACATAAAACTTGTTTACAAATCTTGTCTTGTTTAAATTTAGATTCAATGGGAAAAAATTACAACTGTCTTGTATATTAAAACATTTATTGTTATTTGTCCATTAATTTTCGATTATACGTTTATCGTTCTTGTTTTGAAATTAAGACAATTTTAACTTATCTCCCCTAATAAATATGATGACCAATTCGTGCCTCTTAAACCTTGTAGATAAAAGACAGCAATATAATTATCCTAACATAAAGAAGTTTGTTAAAATTTAATTAATTTCTTTATGACCTAATTGACATCTTTAGTATACTATCTTGAATGTCCAATAAAAGAAAATGGTAACAAGACTACGGTAAGCCCTCAACGCAATTTGGTGCGTTTATGAAATGTGAAACGAATTTCAAATATTCTACAGGCTTTAGTCTTGTAGTAATAACATTTTCAAAGATTTTACAAAGTCAAAAGGTTTCCATGCAGAATTTATTCATAACAAACTCTTTTCGAATATCAACAGATTGCTATTTTGGAACACAATCTAAGTCCGAAATATTTTCGAGATATTTTTGTATAATCGTAAATATGTTACTGGAATGTAAAACCTGGGTCTTAGTTGTAATATGATAGGTAATCATTAAGTAGTTATGCAGTTACCTCGACCAGGTATTAACATAATAATTGTGGCTCATTCACACATATGTATTTAGCTTGAGGGTTAGATAAAGAGCAATGAGATCCTATATCGTTAAATGTTTCGTGAGTGTTACACATAAGTGAGTATTAATTTTTCGGGATGTCCCGACTAGTTTCAGACCTATACGAGGTCCTTCGTCATGAGTTCCCGCCGATTGCAGCGGGATCGCATCGAGACCGCAGCGAGGTCGCGATGTAGTCGTTGCACTCGGCGTGAGGTCATGAGGAAAGACCTCGTATAGGTCAAAAACTAGTCGTGCCATCCAGAAAAAACATACGTGAGTCCAGCCATCTTAACAGTCAATTAGTCCCAAAATCCTTAAAAACTTCTATCCTTAAAGACTACCATGCTTATAGCCTATCAGCCATTATCTATTTGATCAAATCAAATCAAATGAAAAACCTATTTGATCAAAATACTTTAATATAAAAGGATAATTATGAAATACTGTATCACCTTCAGAATTGTTCTTGCTAATGGATTCGCATAGTTTTTTATTACTCATTATTCTTATCATTTTATTTCTACTATTGTTTATATCAAATGGTAACTATGTACTAGATATATATGTATATTATAATCCGGCAAAAAAACGATTAACTGTGAACATAAGAACAATTAAAGATTTATTAAATTAAAAATAACAAATGATAAAGTTGAAACTATATTTATGTCATTAGCTGCTGTACTCTTCACTGTAATGTACATGACAAGAACAATAAAGTATGGGACATAAAAAAATCTAGAACATAAAATGTATCTTAAAGAAAGTCTACATTATTTACGGGTACCTAATGTAGCAGAACAACGATTAAGTGAAGATTCTAACGTTCCAATACTTTTTCAATAACTCTAGGAAAATTTCTCAGATGCTTCTTCAAGCAAAGCAAAACGGTGCATTAAGTATTAAGTAATAGTTGAAGAGAAGAATTTTAAATGTTTACTTCATTTAATTTAATTGGAACCATTAAGGGAATTTTTAGTCAAATAGCATCACTTTCATGGACGTATAATCCCAAATCTGCAATCCCGTAAATTTATATCTTACCGGTATACCTTTTTCATTTCTAAAACAATCCCATAACCACCGGAAATACGCCAGGGTTTTTCTAACTTGAGATTAATAATAGTACTTCGGAGTCTGGATTTGTGTCCGGCGAATATTAGCCTATCTCATTTTCCATAGTAAAACAGAGACATAAGTTGTAAAACACGATAGTGTACTATACTCCTCTGCCAATACCTTTGGAAGGACACAAGCGTGATTTTATCTTTTTTAATTTACTGAGATTACGCTTTACAAAGTGTCCAATAATTAAAGGTAATGGAACTAGTATGTAACCTTGTGAGATGCCATTACTTGCAATATGCAATAATGAGTATTACAGAAAAACTGTAGTGTATATTTTTCGTTAAATAGCAGCGTTCGTTATCGGAACACTAATCAACAGTTTCCGGTTCAGTGCTTGTTAGCTTTTTAACACGAACCAGTACAATGCTGTGCGGCTTACGGCCTCGTTCCAAAAGCTTCGACTTCCAAGTGTTTATTTTTGTTCCTCTGGCATTTTTGGCATGGGTTTTATTATAATTTTATTTACCAACACTGCTATTATATCTATTTCATGTAACGTTTCTCCTATTGCGTGATTTTGTGATACTCTATATATTGATATGTCATAATTGCTTCGCAAGAGTAAAATCACACTTTTATTCCCCGAAAAGGTATACATAAACGACAAAGGTACCAAACAATGTATGAAGAAATACAACGAACCTCAAAACTCCGGCCCAGTAAAATAAGCTCTTCTGCTAACTACACCCCGGAGTGAGGTTGTGAAAGATTACCTGTCGCTAACACGACATTTTTAAATTGAAGAAGAACATACTGCATCGAATACTACTGCAATATTATTTACTAAAAATTAAACTCGGCGTAAATTTAAAATTTTATATCATCACCTCACCTTGATGATATTGAAAATGTTCACTTCTTACACTCATTCTTTATATAATTTATAAATAATTCCCAATAATAACATCATTACAAACAATTAATAATTACAAACAATAATGAGAGCGAAAAACAATTTTTGTAGGAAAGATAAAATAATCGAAGTTGTCTTATTTAGGCGGAATATGTTTTAATTACATTACATATTAATGTTCCCTAAATTAGAACAATAATTCTTCTCTCTTAATCATTGCTACAGATATTGTAAAATAAATGATTTTAATCATTGTATCCACAACTGACTACTAATAAGGAACTATCAGTTGCTACGTGAGTATTTTATACTGAACAATATTATCTACGTGACACCACGCTTGTAATCTTCGAAAAGGTAGGTAGAGCAGTGTTATACACTCCTAGGATTCCCCAGTTACGTTTCCGTTTCATCATGGAATAGTTAGTGAGCCTATTGCCATACATTGGGCATACATCCAGACAGACAGCTACTACCAGTAATTAAAAATAAAAAAATACAATATTACCCGATCCGGGATTTGAACCCAGGAAATCTTTGGCCTTTGCGCTGCATCCGTTCGTCCAAACGAGCTTAAAATATTCGCTTACTAGGCATTTAAGTACAATGTAACATATTATAAATTGGTACTTATTTTACAGCTAGCATCACCAAATGAATTAGATTTATAAAATTGATTATACTTAATAGTATCGAGGACAGTAGCGTTGGTAGCAGAGAATATTCAACAGCAGTGTCAGCAAGTGCGAAGTTATTTGTAACAATGTATGGTAATATGTAGACGCTCTACAAAAGGTTGTAAATACAGGTCTAAGTACATTGTACGTTTGGTGAACATTTGTTGGGAGTAATAATTCTATACTCTGCAGTGACTATTTAAACTGCAAAATGTTGCTGAGATTCATGTGCACCAAGACCCAAGATGACAAAAAACGAAGCAAATATTAATCAACATAATAAATTGACTGCCGCTTTGGTCGTGTTGATTGCAAGTGCGACTGTCAATCGGGCGGTCCCGGGTTCGAATCCCGAGTCGAACACTACAAAATTTTCTAATTTAGATTATCTGGTAGTTGTTCGGAGTCAGGATATGTGCCCGATGCATGGAAATAGGCTCATCACCTATTCCATAGTAGGACTCAAACGTGACCGGTGAAACGTGGGAGTGTTCTGCATTCCTCTGCCTACCTCTTCAGGGATTACAGGAGTGAAGTTGTGTCATAAGCCAATCAATAAACTGGCCTATCTAGGACAAAAAGCGACATGAATTTATAAAGTGATGCATTTAAAAAGTTATGATTGTAGAGGAAGCGTAGCAGGCTTGTGAGGATAGAGATATAGATATTCGATGCTTTCTGCCTACCCTGTAAGGAACCATTTTGAAGATATGTATATATGTACAAAATATTGATAAAACAAAATCTAAATAAAATATTGAGGCCTAGTAGACTGCAAGTCAATGTCGATGATAAAAATACTAATAAAATTAGAGGCGTCGGTGAAGAATCCCAATTAATTACTTATAAGAATTAAATGACTAAACGCAATTCAATTTCAAGGTCTAAAAAATTATACATGTAATAAATTGAGAAAAACACTGTAATAACAGAGTGCTATGAACGTGATACAGTGGAAATTCGTAAACAAGCTGCTTTCGAGCGGCAGCCGCTTAATGGAACGATCGTTTGCACTACGCTAATTACTTGGCAATGTTGTGATGGTGAAGAGGATTTTAAATAAAAATTTATAACACCGAACTATAGTTGCTCTGGAGCACTCGTCTCATCAGTAACAGTCACGTCGTCAGTAACAAAAGTCTTAATATTGATTTTAAAAATTACATTTATCTCCAACATTTCAGTTCAAAAAGTGCAATGAGAGAAGATGAATTTTCAATACCCTCTACTATATTATTTTTTGTACTGTATTCAGATTGTTTGTCTGCTTAGTAAATTCAAGATAAACAAAACTCTAAATATATATAGCTATTTAGCTGAATCTGGATAACCAGAAAAGGAGTTAACGGTGATGTAACACAGATAAGTTACTAAAGAACAATATGTGAGCAAATCTTTTTGTGTTGCATGTGTGGGAATATTTGTATTTTCTGTATCTTATGAAAATATACCAACTATTGCGGTGTTATAAAAACATCAAGTAAGAATGTTTAGTATTCCAGTGTTTGTTTTATTTATGTATATTATTATATTATGTTCATTGCTAGTGGCATCGTACCGACTTTGGTCTTGTTCTTGCAACGACACTTCTAAATGACCATCGTAATAAGGATGAGGCCAGACAAAGTTTTAATAATTCCCAATCGCATTTATACTTTTAAATCGTGCAATACAAAAGTATTCACGAACTAACCAGAAGTAAATGAGAAACTAACCGAAGTAAAAAGATCGAAACCTTACTCATAGGGATGTATTGATTTCCCAGCGGTACCCATAATGGAATGAGATTGCGGCTGGAATTGTATCGATTGTCTGCGCGCGGATTTTTTCAAACCTATACCTTTGCTATAATATCTATAATTTATTATTCAGTGTATATACATAGTTAATGCATTTTAAGATTTTTTTTATATCCTCACGCCAGGCCCCACACGGGGTAGCCAGAGAACACCAAATGCCAAATATCTGTATCTATTCATTAATTTCGTTGTTGTAATTTTTATTTTTTTTAAATCAACCTATCACGTATTTTCTTAAAAAATAAGAAGTTAAATTGTCGTCCGGGTGACGATAAATCATCACGTCGTCGTAAAAATAGAAAAATGTATAATAATCTATTACACCATTATTTAAAATAAGTATTTACTTTATTATTCTTATAATAAAATTATCGCAGTAGAAATTGTACCAATTACGTGTATGTAAGTTTATTATCCAAATTAAAGCACGTTACGGCACTATGAACTCGCTATATCGTAAACGTTGTGGCAGGTAAATCCGTGTAATGCATGTTCTTACATGCGTAGAACGTAACATCACGCCCGTAATCCCCGAAGAGGTATGCAGAGGAGTGTAGCATACACCCCACCTTTCAACAGTTACGTTTAGGTCACGCTAAGTGACAATTCAATTTTCATGCGCCGACACATATTCTGATTCTGCGGGAAGCTGCTGGATTCGGAAGGCCCAGGACCAGATGGAGT
>DWEI01006537.1:0-10019 GCA_018245875.1 Mysoria ambigua | reverse complement strand
CAATATTTGGCCTATTCCATCCAGATAGGTGAGTCTTGGCCTCCCTCGGCACCTGCGTCCCTCCACATTCGCGTTGTGCGTCCCTCCACATTCGCGTTGTAAAATGTAATGATAAATTTAATAGAAAAAATAGTGATGTTCCAACGATCTACATGAACATACATATATGTACATAGATAGAATGTATATAATTAGGCGTAAAAAATGAACAAAATATTTTAAGAAGGACTACGCTTAATTTACCGAACGAAAACCTCGGTATTTCAATTCCTTTGGTATCTAACGCTCAATATTTAAAATAGGAATTCCAATTCCGTCCGCTTGTCTGTCAGCGGCGCTCTCGTTTCGATTCGATCCCTAAAATCACACACATGCTCCTAGTTTAATATGGGTTCGTTTGTAAAATATTACTTACTATTATCTGTATAATTTAATCAAATTATTACGTAACACTTAAATTACTTTTTTAACATATCTTTCAATTTTATATTGATTATTCTTATTCTAATGGCTTTTTTATACATTGCATATGGTTCCTAGTGATTATTTATATTTCTATAATATTGCAGTTACTTATTTATATAAGAGGTGACCGATAAAAACAAACTCGTAATTTTAGTAGGATAAAAAACAGTTTCTTACTTTATTATATAATTATAGTAACAGTAATGATGGTTATAATTACAATAAACTGTACATTAAACACAAGAATATAACAGAAAACATGAAATACGAAATTCAATATCCAATATTCCACTTTATTCTTTATTTGAATTCACTAGAAAATATGCGCATCTATTTACATCCTTTCGCGTTTTGCATATCGTTTCGTAAAATCGATAAAACCCTATAAAACCTATGTATAGGATATGAATATGCTTACTAAATAAATAAAAACCTTAGAAAAATACACATCAGATTCCAATTGAACAACAACAGATTACCATAACAACAAAAAAACAAGGAACTAATCAAGATGCGATTATTAATAAACAATGCATCGTGCTATCATAGCCGTTGGGGTGATCGAAGCAATAGAGCCGTTAACAAGGGGGTGACGTGAGAGGGTGAGGGATGACTACCCGGCCCACTGTATAACCAACGCCCCTCTGTATTGAATGTTAGCGCCCATAGCGGTTTATACCGATGTACACTTATTTCCAAGTTTCGAATTCAGTGGAGGGTCATTGAACTTAGCGGTAACCATAAATATTTACGACTTCAATTCGTTGAAGAGTTTTCTGTTGAAAGTAGTACAGAATGAAACTTAAATGGTCCGTCACTTGTATGAGTGTGGAAACAACCCCCTCGTTCCTAACGCGAAAAACGCTTTCGCATGAACATTTAAATTGTATTGAGGATGAGTCCTTTTTTCCACAGTATCTGCACATTCAATTTCATCATAATCCGCTCAGCCATTTTTACGTTTATATATAGGTACCAGAACGACAGGCTAATTACATGATAATGTTAAAGTAAACCTGTGTAATATAACGTAACATCACGCCTGTAAATCCCGAATAGACAGACAGAGGAATGTAATACACTCCCACTCTTTACCAATTACGTTTACGTCCCACTATGGAATAAATACGTAGTGAGCCGACTGTTATACGCCGGACACGACTCAAGACTCCTAGCTGCGTCTAGAAATTTTATCTATACGTTCTAAGTTAGAATAATTACATAATACCACACGCCGAATTTGTATCCTGAGCGTCTCGACCGGCGTCGCGCGTTGAACCACTAGAGCAATGAAGCGAAATATTTTTAATCTGCTGTCCAAAATAAAAATTCCATGTTACTAGCAATTAACACAATTTAAACAATATAATTGAATATTAATTATATATAATGCCGTTTATTACATAATTTCTACTACATAAATATATATTTCAGAAACAGTTTTCATTAAAATTTGGTATTTCAATTAAATTAAGGATAATAAAACGGGTATTACAAAACGGGGACCACAAGTATTGAGACTCTTATTACTTGGAGACGACAGTTTAAGTCATTATCTCTATGAGCGCTATCCTTTTAAGAGTCTTAAAGCTTAGCAGCAAAGCGATAATGAACGAATTAGTATTTTCTAGAAATGTAATATTTGTATTAATTTGCTTTAAGTGTACAACAAGTATTATTTGAAGGTTAAAATAGTTTCCGAGACCTTTTGACCATTTTATATAACTAATATATTGGCTAGTGCAACCTGGGAGTGTGCTATTACAAGCATGATGTTACGTTTTACGCTTTTAATGTTTTAAAAATATGATAGCATGAACGCACCCATGCTAGAAATAATTCATGATCAACATCAACATTTCCTTGTATTTGAATATTTCTTGTGGATAATAAGGGGGTGCATTGCGTGATAAAAGTAATTCTGAATATTATTACCATTTTTTTATTATTATTTTACATGGACGTAAATTATTTTTACTAACATCTGTCATAATTTTAATCATTAAATACCTTTATATGATATGGCATAATTTGTCATTTTTTTAATGCAATTAAATGAGTTCTCATTATTATGACAACATGGTACCTATAACACGTATCGTCATTATAATACACTATTATTTTGGCCGTCATTAAATGAGGGCCACTATTACGACGCATTCGTTTAAAAAAATTAAAAATGTTGAACATACTAATTGACAGCCGACCCCATTTGAACACCGTGGTTGCAAACAACGCAAGCACTCCGTTGCGAGGGTACACTCGTGTACTAAATGTAGCAAGACCGTCTAACAGTCATCGGTCAAAATACCACTCTGTAGATATAATTAACTCAAAATAGTGAGTTCCTATCAGGGTTGATTACATAAGTCTTACTTTCTACAAAGATGTACATATATGGTATGCGTCCTTGGTCGTAATTTAGAGTTGTTTCGGAATGTTTTTTAAAGTGCGAATCTATACATAGCCAGCGCCGTAGATAATGTACTATAATTGAACCTATTGTCAACATAAAGGGTGACCCGTGTCAAACAGTGAAACGTTAAAAGGGTTTACGATTATAAAGATAATTATAGACAACACAATCGGGCATGACTCCCTATTGCGTTATAAAAATGAAGATAAATGATTTTGTTGTAAATAGAAAGAAGGCTTAAAAAATAGGACTATAAATTATACAATCTTTTTTATTCCTCAAAACAATATCATTTACACAAATGATGTTTAAAATATTTAGTGGTACTTTTAAATCATTTTCAAGCAGTTGCGTTGAATAGAAATGAAATATACATGTATGTATGTCTGCAGTATATTATACTTTGAGCCCCGCATGCGTATTATGAAGGTCTAGTTAATGTTTCATTTCTCGTTTTAAAAATAAAATGTTTTAGTAAATACTGCGGCCTTTCGCTAGGTCTCAGCTGCAGATGACGAAAAAGAAATAATTTACCGGGAATTAATTTTAGTGTTTCATATTTAGTTAAATTTTATGTAAAGGTCAATATTATTAGTGCCTCTTACTTTTCGACTCAACTTTATTTTTATGGGATACATAAAAATATATGATACATATAACATATTATTATTATGATTTCCCTAATTTATTTATATCAGTGAGATACTTATAAGAATAGTCAAAATAATTGCACATATTTAGTAAGTACCCAATAAAGTGTACCCCAAATTAATTTGTATATCGGTCCGTACTACTCGTAGATTTTACAATTTACTTTCATTAAAGTTTTTATTATAGTAAATGAAAAATATAATTAAACTAATTTTTAATAACATTTATTTTCATTGGATATTTGGATATATTCCATTCCTTAATAATATATTACAAGAGGTATATTTACAGATAAATTTACTCACCGCATATTGATATTAATATCAGAATCTTCATCATGATAACAAAAACGGCCACAAAAAATTACATAATATCGCTTGTTATCACTTTCTCGACACTTGTCTATAATTTCAGATCACCATACAAATTTGCACTGAACGAAACCACTTTGCAATGATCTTCTCTTCATCACACATATTTTCCTGGCAACACTTTATATATTACATAAATAAAGGAAAAAAACAACGAGGAAAATAAAAAGAACAACACAATTTAAACTAGTTCTAAATTTCTGTTTTTAAATTTCGAATCCGCTCGCGTTGTTTACAAGTCCCCGAACGCGTCTGTATTCCATAATCGAATGGAGCCGAACGAGACGTACATCCCGCCCCGAGTCTGAATGCCTTGTGTCCTTGATTTTCCCGCTAGCCCAACGTCATGCGCACAACGCACCGCCCAAAAGGTCCTTAAGTGGATTAAGTTTTTAAACTTTGACAATTGATAGAATAAGATCGACTCTGTTAAGATTTAACGATTTCGCGTTAAGTGAAAAGTTTAAATGACTCGGATATTGTAATGGCATCTATTATAGTGAAAGCTTCGATGGACATATTTTTGTATTTCACTGGTTATCGTGATAAGCATAAAAGTATGCTGGTATTCTGGCATAATCGTTTGGATCATAAAAACTGGTACAGAAAGAAACTGATAGGCATTAATGCCTGCACCATATAGTCGCGTTTTATCAATGAATAGACAAACCAATAAATTTGTAATAAAAAGACATATCTTCAATATATCGCTAGTGATATTGTGATCACGGTTATATATATTATATTGAGGCGTAGAAGAAATAATTCCATTAAATGATGCGAATGTTGGAAGACGCAAGCGCCAGACGAGACCAGGACACCTGCCTTGATCGAATAGGCCAGATACTGGTTGATGGGCGAGTCCGAATAGGCGTGCATGTATGAAGAGAGTGACGAATATAGACAAAAGCGCGGCAGCCCTGTAACATTACAGATATTTGGCCTCACTCGTGCTAGTGGAGACCTGGCGTAATCTAAGTATAAGTATATGTATGTAGATTTCATACACATAGTTATTAGAGTATCTGCGCAATATAGGCGGCCTAGTGTATATAAAATGTAAGGTATCTATAATAATATATCTATGATATCTTGGGACATCTAGAATGTACTTCTTGTCCTATCTTTTTAAATAAGACGTTTATAATATTTTAATACCGGGAAAAACACACATAATCAATGAACCGAATCGATATCTATATATATATGTACATGTTAACAGACTTAACTCAATATGCAAATATGCTTACACAAAAAAAATTATAAAAAATCGGTCAAGCCGATTTGGAGCAGTTCGACGACTAACACTGTGCCATGAAAATTTGTATTTATATAGAATCGAAAGAGATCGAAAGTTTATATGAGATGTCGTCAGTTTTGAGGTTATATACCTGACATTTAAATTAAGGCCTGTACTGATACAGAAAATCATTTTTGGAAAGTTGACCCTACAGTAAGGAAAATAGGAGTTGAAGGTTTTCTTGACTGCCGCGTTAGTCGTGTTGGTTGCAAGTGCGACTGCCTATCGGTACGTGCTGGCTTCGATTCTCGGGTTGAGCACCATAGAATTTTCTGATTTATACTTTCTAGTAGTGGCTAGATGTATGGATTTGTACCCGGTGTA
Organism: Mysoria ambigua; assembly: GCA_018245875.1. NCBI lineage: Eukaryota > Metazoa > Arthropoda > Insecta > Lepidoptera > Hesperiidae > Mysoria > Mysoria ambigua. The sequence goes on along the minus strand of DWEI01006537.1, from coordinate 4,492 downwards.
TGTGTAGCAATAACCTCACTACGACGGTGCAACGTGGGAGGGTTCTACATTCCTCTGTCTACGTCTTCGGGGATTACAGGCGTGATTTTACGTACGTTTTCTTGAGATTTTGTTGGTATTTAAGATACACATCTAAGTTTTAAATTTAGTTTCTTAATAAATAAACAAATGGAAGTGTTTCATAGCTTGTTGTCGTGAATAAAAATTAATTTTCGGCTGGAGGTGCAATGGAGCAAAGGTGATACAGGCACCAGGATAAACTAGTCTTCGAAGCACTCACCGTGAAGCACAAACAGAGAGAACCCAGGTGCTCCCGTAGGCTTAAGTCCTCCAGCTGTACGGTAATCCTAGAGCAGTTAACTATTCATATATTATATCTGTATTGTGGCGCTTCGGCACAGAGGTGGGAACAGTACTCTATGTGGAATCTTACTTAAGCTCTATAAAGCATCAGCAATTACTTCGCAGTTAAGTACTGATTAGGTTTGTGCAAAATGCCAACCTTTTAACAACTGATTTGGTTTTAATTTCCAAGTGACTCCGGTTCACACACTAGTGCAGGCTGGCAACATCAAAAGTCAATAGATAAGTAGGTAATTTCATAGGCTTATACTAAGATGCTGAAATTTAAGAAGTCAAACGTGTACCGACGTGTTATGACAAAAAAAAGACAATCTAAGCCAGAATAATGTAGCCAATATTATAACTTAGACATTGGCTGGAACTTGTTGTCTAGCTAGTATGAGACAGATCACGTTCCAGTCATGTTCGCTGCAACTGAACACGTCTGCTATGGATAATGTGCCCATGTAATATATTTCTTTCTGTGTCTGAACCACAAAGTTCGCGCGAGGTGTCTGCGAATATAAACAAACGTCAAGGGTAAAACTCATAAGCGCAGAATTTCATTGTATCTGTTAGATAGTTCCGAGTAACTTTCTGGTTATTTGACACATATGAAATTTGAGCAGCGCGTCAACGAGCGCGGGGAAGTTCGAAGACCCCCGTTAAAAGAATGACATGGGAGGAGTAAATTACATTACCCGCTTGTTAAATATTTATCTGCCTAAAGAGTTCAACGCCCCTCATTATTCGTATGTCGCGACCAGATAACCGTTATTGAAGGGGACATTTTAAATAGTTTTGTACGTAACATTTTTCTGTTTGCAACACAATTTTACCATCGCTAATACGTACAGATGTAAGTCTCAAATCAAACGCGACCTTAACTGTTTGATTAAAGCCAACTTAATTCGTATGGATTATAAACGATATATTGTACGCTTAAACACGACATAATATACTATAATATATATACTTTTGCATACAATTTCACAAAGTTTACCATAGCGTGGTACGGCATGTTTGTTGAGTTAAGAATAGATCATGATAAATTAGTATATATTTATTAATATGTATATATTTACATCTCCTACCCAAATATACAAGTAATGTGTAGACATGACTTATAACTAAATGTATGACGTAAGAAACCTATAAATGTAGAAGTAAAGAGTGGGTGTAAATTTTACGCACACAGAACTATTGTGAGCGTGAGCTGAATTCAGTCCCGAACGGTTCAGACTTCGTTCATTAGTTTTCACCTTTCAACATTCAGCGCTTTTATTTGCAATCTAGTTGTATATTACTTTGGCGAGTACTGTAACCAAGAAAAATGAGTATTGACAGGAAAATAACTATTATTTTATATTTGAGACACGCTCTTGTCGGTTTTAATATTTTATTACGGAAACAGAACCCTATTTGTAATTTTCAAGAGGAGGAATATAAAAAACGATAGACAGCCTAAAATCAAGTCCATGGATGTGTAAAAATGTTGTAGCATTTGACCAACGAAGGTAATCAACCATAATAATACCACTGACCGTCTCTCACAATTGGTAATTAAAAATTCATTTCACGCCCGGTTAAAGTATTATTACTGCGCTGTTGACAATCTTCAGTCAATGCACTAGTGTTGTGAGATTTGTGACCAGGATGGGTTACTGTGTTCTCGTTTTAAACACGATTATTAACTTTTTATTGCTATGTGACCTATCGCAAAATGTCGACAGCGAAGATTTCGAATCCATCACATACAATCTACGCGATGGTCCGTACCTTTACCGACAGTTCGTTAAGAAATACGGCAAGACATTCAGAAACCAGGGGGAATATAGACTGGGCTATGAGAATTTCATGCAAACACTGAGAACTATAAACGAGATAAACTCGCGACCCGGATCGCAGAAAGTTCGGCCCAATCGGTACGCGGACTTATCGGACGACGAGCGCGGAAGTATCTTCGTTGAACACACCACCAAAATGGACAGCGAGCTGCGAGCCCTTATAAAAAAACCCTTAACACCCGATGTTCTATCACTGTATAAGCTTATTAGAAAATGATTTCGACAATGACTATTAAATGAAGGTGAATTGTATTAATTCATATAAAACTGGTAATAAAAAATTAATTCTAAAAGTAGTGGTGAAAAAAGCCTGTTGTTAAATAAAAGAATAAACAAAACAAAATTACCAATTTGACCGAAAATAGATCTAAAATAGACTTAATCTGGATATAATCTGCTGAAAACTAAATAATGGAAAATAGATTTCGGAACAAAAACCATGTGTTGAGCAAACACCATATATAACATGTTAGCGATAGAAATAAAACGCTTCATAACAGTAGGTACGTAGAAACATAGCGTATTGTCTTTACCCATACACATTTGTACCCGAATAGCCAAACAGTACTCGCACCCGATTATACAATATCTATAAAGTTGAAAGTTGCAAACGACTGTTTTATATGAGATTTTCTAGTTTATTTCACTGTAGTGTTGCTCGTATCCATACTAACAAACTTTTGCAGAACGAAACAATTCACGACCCAGTATTTATATCGAAATGTATTTCACGAAAGAAAAACTGCGACTTCCTGCATCTGTGTTGGAAACTTGTAACGTTGTCAAGAAATGGCGTTTGGATAAAATCGATAGTCGATAGAATTTGTCATTACTCGCTAGCAACGCCCGCGTAGTTGAATTTATCGAAAGCCTTTCATCTCTTTCATAGGATACTTTCTAGGATTAATTTATACTTCGACTGCCTTATTGATATAGGGGTTCTAAGCACTGCTAGGCAAGAGGCTGAGTCATATTGGATTTTTCTAACTTGTAATTTCTAGTAGAAACTTGGAGTACATATTGTATTTGTTTTATGTGTGATACAAGAAACACGATAAATAGAATTGCCTTGTCCTACCAAAAATACATTCTTGTTCGAACGACGCCAGCTTTATAAATGTTTTTATAACAATTCACGTTATACATACATTTTCCGATTATGAAGCGTTGAACGATAACAACAGATTCAAGTGCAAGTTTAATTTTAATCAATTAGGAGTGCTTGGTGCAGTTCAGTGTAGCACGAATGCGTTTATATGAAGTGGTGTTACGGAGGGGGTATACAAAGAGGATTTTAATTCGGCCCACTTCAGTCACGGCCTCTCAGCCGTCGAATAAATGCGAGCGATTTGCGCGAACGTTTAACACCCAAAGAAAGTTTTGGCGACAGACAACTCCTGTAATTCCGTTTTGGTTGTTAATACAATAAGTTACCTATATGAATTTTATAATCTGTATTTATTACAAACTTTATTTAAATTTAAAATATTACCCAAATCGATAGTTCTATTCAAATTCAATTACTTTTTTTTACAAAGTTGTCTGCTACGTGTATATTGAAATTTAAAGAAGATATTGTTAAATTACGTTAAATTACGAAGATATTGTTAAAATACGAGAACTATTTCTGATCTCTAATTGTACCAGTACCAACTATAGTACGAAACTTTTCAGCTTCTGTTAATATCATTTTACATTTTATGAAAAATAAATATAAATATATAAAAATATAATATTTCGGAACTACTAGTACATATCTTTTGTCATATGTAGTATTGCATACATGTATAATATTGCGAAAAACCCAAAAAATGTTAACCGCCTCGGAATATCGATTTGAGATTTGTGAGATACGACAATGTTTGTAAATGGTGAGAAATGATGAATTTGAAGAGGGATTTAAAAGGTGTAGATAATGCGCGAATTATTACTTTTTTATACTTTTATTTTACACTAATAGGGAAATTACATACATAAGCACAAGTATCTCTAAATACCAGGTGTGCAAACGGCCTTAACACTGTCGAAGCGATCTCTTACAAGAAATATTTAGGTCGAAAAGATGAACATTAATAGGAGGGCAGCGGACTACAATAATTAAAAATACCAACTTCGCCTTAATGCGTTAGTGCAAATCTGTGGTACATTGCATTGACAATAAAATAACTGAGCAGAATTTAGAAATGATGCAGATAAATGCCTCGTTGGTCGTGTTGGTTGCAGATACGACTGCCGATCGAGAGGTCCCGGGTTCGATTCCCGGGTCGAACACTACAAAATTTTCTAATTAGAAAATTTTCTAC
>DWEI01006536.1:0-10021 GCA_018245875.1 Mysoria ambigua | reverse complement strand
TTACAAGTTCGACTGCCGATCGGGAGGTCCCGGGTTCGATTCTCACGTGGGAGACCAGCAAATTTTCTAATTTAGACTTTTTAGTAGTAGTTTGGAGTCCCCAGTGTATGACAATAGGCTCACCACCTATTCCATAGTAGGACGTAAACGTTACTAGTGATGCGTGGGAGTGTTTTGCATTCCTCTATTCACCTCTTCGGCTATTACAGGCATGAAGTTACGTTTTTTTTTAATATGACTAGTTGCAATGGCGAAAAAAACGGCGGGAAGTTGTTGTATAACATACTCCAAAACAAATGAAGTCTATCAATACGCATCTGCAATAGGGTAATATAGATTTAACTCTTATTAATTTAAATAAGACAAACTGTGACCAGTAATGGTAAAGTAAAGGGTTTGATGATAATACTTAAATCTCGTCTGATACTCATTTTGTATAGTCGGTTAGGACATGACGTCCACGTGGCCACGTGCTGTCAGGAAAACAGGAGCGCGTGGGATGAGGCACGATGTCTCTACCAGGAGGAGGGCCCGCCGTGGCGCCACGCCAGGAGGCCGTCGGTGTGTTTTGTTGGAGATCTCGAAATCATCGCGGCCAAAGCGGGTTTTCGTGAGGTTAAGTGACCTGGTATCTCTCCCATAGTACCGGGTAACTTATGAATGTTCCCGCCCATAACAAAGGGCAAACAGGGCAAGGGTAAAAAGGGCAAAGGTAAAAAGGGCAGGAAACATCAAATACACGGAAGTCAGGGGCAAACGGAATATTTTTAAATGTGGTAAACACGAGTCTGAATCAGTAGGTACCCAATCTTTGCCAACGTCTACATTTTCGCATCTAAATGTGATCTAATCGAAACTTCCCCGCAAATCCATAATAATTGTATTTAATGTAATGCTGTTTTAGCTGCAGAAAAGTCAACAGCCTCTTAACTGATGCTATGACTCAGAACAACAGAAGATATATGATATTACATATTCTTTGATCTAAGCTTATATACAATATTTAAATTCATGTTATGGATAATATTACGAAGCTAAATCTTTATGTTACTTCAAGAAACTTGAGAGATTGTACCTACATGCAATAACTTAGTTTTTTTTCAACAGTAATAGCTTTAGAGCCTAAAGTTTTAAATCAGGCCCGGTGACCAGTATACGGAACGAAGTCAGAGTGGGCAATGGAACAATCCCTATCATTATATAATATGATTACTTGTTTTCGGTCTTACCGACAAAAAAAACAAAAAAATTACAGCGACGAGCAGGAATACAAGTAGTGCCATCTCTTATAATTGTTTGGAAATTCCTAACAATTCAAATAAGTTAATTTTTGCCAAATGTAAGTTTAATTTTAAAAACGAATGGCTTAGATATTCTTACAGTTTTCGATTAGGTTTTCGGTTTGTTGAAATTATGCATGATGTAATACGAGTCATATGCAGAAGTTTTTACTTGTTGATATGCGTTGTAAGCGTGTGATCGTTTATAAGTGATTTCGAATAGTAATTTATTGTATTACTGAAACGTAATTAGATTCATAAAAATACTAAATACTAGAAGTGTTAAATATAGAATCACAACACCTTGTTTTTTATATTGTACTCATATTATAGTCGTTTCATTTATTATAGTAGTACTATTAGCGCCATCTTTTATCACATAATGAAACGAATCTAATTACATACCTAAAAGTTTTTGGCGGACGTAACGGGCGCAATCATTCTTAGAAATGGAGGGTTGCGATACTGTAGGGGCTTCTTGGCATCCGCTACCGCCGTATTGCTGTACGCCCACATAGATTTATTGATATCATTTGAACATGACTTTAATCTACTTGTAGGTACTGTTACTATTAATTATCTGATGAGATTAGACTTACACCATTGCTTGGCTTATTGACTGAGATTTGTTTCATATTTAATTTTCTTTGTGACAAATTTATGATATTGATTATCCACCAATACATTCACAAATATGTTTTAAATTACTGAAGGCTGAAAAGTAACATTAATAAAAGTCACATTGACCAATTTGTCAATTATTTATGTTACTGTTAATACTCAATATCTTGGTCAGATGCTTGTGATATGTAACTATGATAAGACTAAAAATTTATTTATTTATTTATTTCTTTATTGCTCGTAACAAAGGGCGGACTTAATGCTATTTGGCATTCTCTACCAGTGAACCCATGTGATGATGAAAAGTTGGAGTAGGCATCAAAACCATTAATTTCAAAAAAAGGAAATGTACGTAAAGCGTAAAAAACAGCGCCGAATTTTTGATCAAAATACATTTTACTTTGTTTACTGCAATTAAATAATAATTTATTGAACTTAATGGTAATGGTAAAGAACTTGGTGAAATTTAGTGGATAATTATTATCTTGAATCAACAGAAATTAAATTGAAGGTAATTTTAAAAGTCTCGCTGCGGACAGTAGTACCTTTAATAATTAATAATTAAAATAGGATTAAAGTAACAAAAGTTAAATGTTTTAAGTTGTTTGGATCCTTGTGATAGAACATATAACTTTTATTTTTCTTAAAGTCTAGTCCTCTTATATGTTTTAAATAACGGTTAGGTATTCACATTTTTGTTTAGATTTATTGAACGAATTTAGCTCTTTTAAAATGCAAAAGAAATAATTAATTTAGTTGTTAATTGCGGGGTGTTGGTTATGGAGTTTTTATGTTATCATTATTTTTAGCCCATTTAAATGTTGTTGTTTTGTAAATGAAGTACTTGTTCACTTTATTGTTTATGAAATTAATATATATTTCATTTTTAACCTAATATTTAGTCAATTTTGTTTTAAAACTTTGCATCAGATGTCTCTATTCAGGTCTGTAGTCTGTGCAAGAAATGATACTGGCAACCCAATTTGTCTATGACTTATACGTCGTCTGACGGCTGGCAGGTATATCCGGCCCACGGAGGAAGAAAGGGCCCTTTTACAAACGTACGCCATTGCTGGCGTATGGTAGTGTATTTTATTGAAAGGAAAATCAAAAACCATCCAATATGGTGAGTATAGAACTTCCTAATAGTGTTTGAAAATGTGTAGAGATAAATATGTGCTACCGTTTCACGTTAATATTTCGGGAATTTCGTTTAAAATAGTCTTTAAAACTTAGTTTCTTAACGACGGCCGTCTTTGTAATCGGGTGACGTTTCCAAAGTAGTGCGGTGAAGTATTTGTGTTGTGTGGAAAAACTATAATAAATATAATTAATAGTTTTCTGTTAATAAGTAATTGTTCGGGGTTCGTAGTTTATTTGGGGAAAATGCAACGTGCGTATGACATATTGTCTTTCGTACATCTGTGTTGTGATGTTTCGGTTCTTAGCAAGATGATGAGTTGTTTTATGGTTTGCGCAGGTGAATTTTACGGTAGACGAAATCCGTGGCATGATGGACAAAAAGCGGAATATCCGCAACATGTCCGTGATTGCTCACGTCGACCATGGCAAGTCTACGCTAACGGATTCTCTCGTCTCCAAAGCTGGTATCATCGCTGGGGCGCGCGCCGGCGAGACCCGCTTCACAGACACTAGGAAGGATGAACAGGATAGATGCATCACCATCAAGTCAACGTAAGTACCACATGGTGCAATAACCTTTTGTTCCGGGTGTCATCAACATCGTGAATTCGACGCTGGAGTTTAAAATGGCCACTTATTGTTTATCACTTCTTTAAAACTGCAATATGTGCAACTACCAGTACTAAGCACTTAGTTATTGCACAATAATTATGATAGTACAACTTTAAACAATTACTTTATTATTCTTCAACTTTAATACCACTTTAAAAATACTACACTTAGTACCTTAGACACTACTCCATATGATGAATGTTCTTACCATTTGAAACCGAGAATCTTTGACGATTTTTAGAACGGCCATCTGACTCTTACAAAATATATTTAAAGTATATAAATTTGTAATAATGTAATTGATCAATTTAAATATTCCTCAGAGCCATATCTATGTTCTTCGAGCTGGAAGAGAAGGACTTGGTTTTCATTACAAACGCTGACCAGCGCGAGAAGGGTGAAAAGGGTTTCTTGATCAACTTGATTGACTCACCTGGTCACGTTGACTTCTCTTCTGAGGTGACAGCTGCACTCCGTGTCACAGATGGTGCTTTGGTGGTGGTGGATTGTGTCTCTGGTAAGTACAACGGTCAATTAAAAGAAATGAGTAAAATCACCACTCCATGATTTTAATGTATCAAACTGGTCACTTGAAGCTTAACCAGATAAAAAAATCTTCCCCCAACCAGTACCTGTACTTTTTGAAATTATTTAAATTACATTCAACCTATGTAACTTTTTACATTATATAAATAAATATAAGTAATCATTATTAGCAAAATTCCTGAGTACATGATTTTCTTTCAAATTATTTAAACAAAGCAATACCAGTAGTAAAATAATAACAAATTTATATCAACAACATTGTTGACATTGTTACATACTGTTATGCAATTATTATTCCTTCTTCAATTATAATATAAATACCATCTTAGGACGTTGATAAGAATTAATATATTGAAATGTGTTTTAAAAATTTCATTAAAGAATATTATTTATTTGTGAGAGCTCTGTGATATAAATGCCACATATATGCACTGTGTGTGATGTATAATGTGAATAAAATTATTAGTTTATCATGAGTGATAAACTAATAATTTTATTTAACTTTTTAGAGATGTCGTCTTAAAGTTGTATTTCCTTCTGTGTAGGTGTGTGTGTGCAGACTGAGACTGTGCTGCGTCAGGCTATTGCCGAACGTATCAAGCCCATTCTTTTCATGAACAAGATGGACCGTGCTCTTCTAGAGCTTCAGCTAGAGTCCGAGGAGCTGTACCAGACTTTCCAGCGTATTGTTGAAAATGTCAACGTCATCATTGCCACCTATTCCGATGACAGTGGTCCTATGGGTGAGTGGATTGTCATATTTCCTAAAAATAAAAATGGCATAACATAATGTCATGATAATTATAAAGTTTGTGTTTGAAAATTATTAACACTAAACACCAGAGAAGTATTATTTGGCATGTTTTGGAATAATAATGGAAAAAATTCAAACATTAAAATATTAATGTACCATATAATTATAAAACTGAATAATCCATGTGATTGCTATGTGTACTAGGTAAATTGCAAAGAATTAAATTTCCTCTGCGCTACATCATGTCATTTTGAAAAAGATAGGTAGTTTTACTATAAAATTATAAATGGTGTAAAATCAGTATATGAGTCATGTTTTTCCTGTAAAGTTACATTTGATGAAAGTTTTGTTTCCTGATACTTATTTAAATCACTTTCTCCTTTCACCATTATAGCCATCTAAAAGCACAATCTTAACCAGCACACTCTGGATTGCATGTGTTATGCAATCTTTTATAAAACAGTTGTGCAACTTATTTTTATAATATTGTGCAATACCTTTCAATAGATTAGAATAAAATGCTTGATGTAATGGCCTATAACATTTTATTAAATATAAACATTTTGATGTGTTTGTGCAAGTGTACTAATTAATTCACTTTAAAATATGTACCATTTAGTATTCCATTATCCATTTTTTAAATTTTTTAATTATGTAGTACAATCATATTTGTTTGGCGATATTCTCACCCTTTATTACATAGTTAGATGTAGTAGAAATGTACTTCACTTCTCTGCCTATCTCTTCAGGGATTACAGGTGTGATGTTACATGTGAATGATTAATGCTGTCTATAAAAATGGTAAAAAAGCTTCCAAGCTCCCACCCAGGATACTAAATATTGATAGAATGATTTCCTACACCTAGTTCTTTATTAAATTGTAAGCATTTACATAGCATTATGTGAACATCATATACTTGCAATGTTTAAATTACGATGGCTTACAGAAGATATAAGGCTACATTATGAATATATCTATATGATTTGTTCAATATATATGATAACTACTTTATCATTTGCTTGTTACAATCTAATCTAAATGTGCAAATCATCGATATAATCAGCTGTGCCTTGTTTGGGACATGAAATTTTGCTAACATTGTGCTTGTATTGTTGGAACTGCTGAGTCATTTGTACAAATTATACAAACATTTAGTTTACCAGTGTTCTTTCCAGTAATCATTTAGTTTTACATTAAGCCTTGCAATTTTTCTACCAACTGGTATTCTCATATAATACTAAACATTGACTTTCATTCTAAACATGTTTCCACATGTTTAGAAGAAATTTTATATATTACTCATTCAGGGATATAAATATATAAATGTCATACAAAATTAACTTATAAGTGGAAACAGTCCTTCAATTGCAGCCCATGTGCTTTTGTTACTTGGTTTTTGTCCCATTGATACTCTGGGTAAAGTGTTTGATGGACTATGATACCATAGTGGCAGATGACGTCGTACGGCACGCTCTCGGCGTGGATGGGGATAGTATGTTCTCAGGTGGATGTCTTGGAACAAGTGTATGCACATAATAACATGTGCATTTATGTATCAATTATTTTAGAACAACAAATTGTCGATTCAACTGCATAGATAATGTTTGGTAAATCAGGCGAGGTACGTGTGGACCCTAGCAAGGGATCCGTGGGCTTCGGCTCCGGCCTGCACGGCTGGGCGTTCACGCTCAAGCAGTTCTCGGAGATGTACGCCGACAAGTTCAAGATCGACCTCGTCAAGCTCATGAACAGGTAATAGTTGCGACGTTACTAACGGTTGTAACGGATGCAGAATTATAATTGTTGATTCCCGACAATCCATCGGACCAATTTTTACCGTACCATTATATTGGTTAGACATTTCGCATTAGGTTTGAGGAATACGTAGGAGTGTTCCGATACGCCTACAACCTCTAACCGCTGGATGACGTCCGGCGTGGGAGGCCGCGTAGACATGGTGGGCGGTGGGCGTAATTAGATTTATTTATAGAATAATTACATCGACTTAGGAGAGGCTTTAAATTTTATGGTGAAATCATAAAAGCGTGGATGTTTAGGGAGGGACACGCCCACGCTTAAGTGCGCGGAGAGAATCGAATCAGATCAACTATACATCCTCAATGTGTACTGTTTGATGAATGTTCGTGAAATGAATGCGGCCTTGTAGTCGGGGCTGTAAAGAAGCTAAATGAAATTTAAAATGAGATGATTTTTATACAAATATTTAAAATAGATGTAAGATTAAGTGCGTTGTTTCGAAAGGTTTTGATTTATTTTAAATAATTTTTATTTGTTCTGTGTACAGTGTATTCGGAAAAATCTATACTTTAGTTTAGTTTCCAATTGCCCTGTTCTTGTTTCGGCACTATTAGTAGAAAAAAAAAGTTTTCCAATTGGTTGTGAAGTAGGTAAATATGTATTTTATTCATGTATTCTTTTTGTAACACCTTGATTTTAAGGGTTATTTTATTCGTTTGATGAAAAAGCTTCACTGCTTGGCGAGCTTGGAAAAATCAATATAAAAGAATCGAGGCCACGTAGAATGCCGCAGTGGGCGCGCACTCACTGCAGTGGGGCAGTGCATTAGCAGTAACCTTCGCCTATCAAATTGTACAATATAATGCTTTGTATATTATCATTAACGTTGACACTGTTTCCCTTTTTATTGGAACGACATTTGTTATATCTCGGATACTGCAAAAAATTACGAGACATTTTACATAGAACGACTATTATAGGTTTCAACTTTTGCTTTAATGGTTATGTAACTAATATTTATTCATTACTCGTTAGTTTTTATTAAATTTTTCGTTTTCCACTTCAAACAAGGGCTGTGGGCGCAACCTTCTTTAAATCTAATAAAGAAAAACATGATTAAATAACACTATTTGAAAATAGTTGATTTTTCTGGCGCTTTTCGTTTGCCGAATTCTTAACCACCGGAAACAATATTGGTCTACTCTATTTAACAACATGTGCATTCGTCCCATTGATACTGGGTAAAGTGTTTGATGCTATACCACAGCGGCAGACGAGGACGCACATCATGCTCTCGGCGTGCATTGGTAGGACGTTCCCGAATGGACATCTTGCAACAAGCACCGAGACACACCTTTGTTTACATTAAGACCATTCATGTAGCGGTCACGATTTTAACTCGATTTTACCAGTAAGAAATGTATAAAGCAATGAATGTAATTTGTTTCATTGATGTGATTATTGTTTAATTAATGTGATGATTGTTTTTTATACTGTAAGTTGAGTAAACTTTGTATTACTATTACTTACTATTATTATTATTACTGACTGCCTCGTTGGTCGTGTTGGTTGTAGATGCGACTGCCGATCGAGAGGTCTCGGGTTCGATTCCCGGGTCGAACAATACAAAATTTTCTAATTTAGATCTAGTAGTGGTTCGGAGTCTGGATATGTGCCCGGTGCATGGAAATAGGCTCACCACCTATTACATAGTGAGACGTAAATGTAACCAGTGAATTGTGGGAATGTCCTGCATTCCTCTGCCTTACTTACTGATTTATTATTACTTACTGATTTATTGAGAAATAGCGTGATAAAGGGGTGTTATATGAATAATAATTCATAATTCATAAGAATTCATAGCAGATGTTGATTGTTCATTGGAACAAATAGTTAGTTATTCCTATGCTATTTATGTACATAGAAATGAAGCAAAGAAACTCATGCTTATATAATTCACCAGGCTTTGGGGTGAAAACTTCTTCAATGCCAAGACCAAGAAATGGGCTAAACAGAAGGATGCTGAGAACAAGCGTTCATTCTGCATGTACGTGCTGGAGCCCATCTACAAGGTGTTCGATGCCATCATGAACTTCCGCAAGGAGGAGATCGACGGTTTACTGAAGAAGATTGGTGTCACTCTCAAGCACGAAGATGCTGACAAGGATGGCAAGGCTCTGCTTAAGGTAAATTGTTTATATTGTACTCAGAGTTAATCAAGACTTACTACAACATTGGTCACTATGAACCCTTTACTTGACAGACAAACCATGTGCTGTTTATTGTAAATCAATCTACATAATATCGACGCTGCAAAGTGATCTTGTCATATCTCAAAATAATATAAATGAGATACAAGATGTCTATCGAGTGTGCATATGCTTTTTGTTCAGTATTGATCAAAACAAACATTATTTCACATCTGGCATTATTTCATGTGTACAGGTAGTGATGCGCAGCTGGCTGCCAGCCGGTGAAGCTCTGCTCCAGATGATTGCCATCCATCTGCCGTCCCCAGTGGTCGCACAGAAGTACCGTATGGAGATGTTGTATGAGGGACCACATGATGATGAAGCTGCTATTGGCATAAAGGTATAAATCAATGGAATTACACATGAAATAAATATATTCTTTTTCATTATTTCATTCATGACTATGTAATTGGAATAATGTTCTGAACTTATGAATGTTATCTAAAAATATGTAATAATACTTTAAAAGTTTATTACAAATTGAATCTTGTGTAATGATCTAGGAATTAACTAACTATAATTATATTTACATTATTTGAAGTAAACAGTATTCAAATCTTTTTTTTATATGACATTATAATCATTTTTCTTTTTATAACATAATCATTTTTCTTTACATAAGATTATACAAATTTTCAAATTTTTTTTCTTGACATATTATATTTTCCCTTCTCCAGAATTGCGACCCTGAAGCACCACTGATGATGTATGTGAGCAAGATGGTGCCCACGTCGGATAAGGGACGTTTCTATGCCTTCGGTCGTGTGTTCTCTGGCAAGGTGGTCACCGGTCAGAAGGCTCGCATCATGGGACCCAACTTCCAGCCCGGCAAGAAAGAGGCATGTCAATTTTTTCTGTAATAACGAAACGGTACTATGATTTTAATCTTCGCAAAAGAATTCACTTTGTAGTAGTATGAGACTTTTAAAACCCTTCCGCGTCACGTGCCACGCCGTAGCGCGTCCGCTGCGGCCACCGCCGCGACGGACGCGCCGTGACGGCGTCGGCCCCCGCGGAAGGAGAGCAATGCTTCGCGCGCGTCCAAACGCTGCAA
>DWEI01006535.1:0-10021 GCA_018245875.1 Mysoria ambigua | reverse complement strand
TATTTATACACACAAACCTCTGAGGTATGGACTTTAAATACGTATCAATATGTATTTAATTGTTTTTTTTTCAAGTAACAATACAAACTATAGCCTCCGACCAGGCAGTTAGGGTTACCCACTAACCACTAGTCGAATAGACCAAAAATAAATATTACTTTTATTATGTAAACCAGTACTTCAGTAGTATATAAAGTACGATGAAGTTAGCGTGTCAGCGCTTCGGATATTGTGTGCGTGAATTCAATATAAGTATTGTGAGTAATTAATGTTAGTCACGCACATGAGGGAACTGATGTCGTTGATGTTAAATTAAACCTCTCCATATTTATATGAAAATCTGTTAGCAGTTTAATAATTTATGGTAGTTTGAATTTAATGAGAGTATTTCATTAATAAGATTACCTGAAAACTTTGACGTTTTATTAGATATAAACCAAGGACGGAGGAAGATTTACATTTCAATATTCCATTCTTGGAATCTGGGGCACGATTGTTGTTATGTCAATATGCCGCTCTTTTTATATTCGTCCCACAATCAACTGATTGTAGATTTAAATTTAAAAAAAATATTTTAACATAAAATCTTGTCTCTTTTAACGCAGAAGAATGTAGAGTACACTCTCATCTTTCACCAGTTGCGTTATACTATTCACCATTGAATAGAACCTACTGTTATACACTGAGCAGAAATGGGACTGGCTGTTATTAAGAATTTCAAGTTACACTACCCTTCAAGTTACACTACAAAACACTAATACGTTACCCGACACGCGGAACGAACAGAAAACCTCGCGATCAGTATTCGCGGTTCGAACCATTAGAGAAATAAAGTCCCGTCAAAAAATATTTTTGTCATTTATTATTTCATCAAATGAAATCTCTTGTGAATTAAGAATGTAGAGTGGACTGCTAAGTGTAATTATCGATATAATAAATATTAGGGAACACCAATTAAACTTGCAAAATCAAATCAAACACATCGAGGAAATATTTACCTGTATATTCACCAACTCCATAATATAACTACGATTCGTTAATGACGGTGTGTTGCATCTCCCTGTGCTGCCCCTCCATTTACTATCCGCCTCGATCAGAACGTTAGTCATAGCACTACAAACAACCACCATCTCCCTACAATGGCTGAACAGTTCCACCTCGTCTGCTGTCTCCTCGCTGATCCATTTTTTGCTTGTAACCTTTGCGGCTGACATCGCGTGATATATTAGTGTAAGGTTACAGATAATAAAAATAAAATGCTCTGCTTAAATCTATGTGCTAACTGTGCGGAATCATGGTGCTGACTGAACACCGCAGCGTGGTATAAATGAGATCGATGTGTGGCGACGTCGGTGCCAGAGGCGAGGCAGTACGGTGTTGGCGTCTCAAAACTTGTACGACAACTTG
This sequence comes from Mysoria ambigua, assembly GCA_018245875.1. Lineage (NCBI taxonomy): Eukaryota > Metazoa > Arthropoda > Insecta > Lepidoptera > Hesperiidae > Mysoria > Mysoria ambigua. The sequence continues at coordinate 8,614 of DWEI01006535.1, read as the reverse complement.
CGAATTAGTATCATTAATGTATTGATGGCTGTTCAACCTCGACCTTCAGCTTATGATTAAGTAATTGTTCATCATTAATTTGGTAATGTTAACGCAATTTCACTTTTTCAGGGATCTTAATCACTGCGTTATTATATTTACATCTTTCGTTTAAACACTGTAAATTCTACGAATTTACTAAGCACCGACATATCCTATACGTAATTTCACGCCTGTAATCCCCGAAGAGGTAGGCAGAGGAATGCAGAACATTCCCACGTTTCACTGGTTACGTTTACGTCCCACTATGTAATAGGTGGTAAGCCTATTGCCATGCATCGGCCACATATCCTGACTCCGAAACATAACTAGAAAATCTAAATTAGAAAATTTTGTAGTGTTCAACCCGGGAATTGAACCTGGGACCTACAGATCGGTAGTCGCACCGGCAACCAACACGACCAACGAGGCAGTCGATCATATCCTATGTTTTATTAACCTACATTTATATCTAATTTCGTGTCAATTAAGTTTCCGAAACGGGCGTGTATGCAGAAAGATCAATGTAGAAGAAGCCTATCTGGTCTGCAAGGAAAAATCTCTGATACTTGGTACTTTTTTCATACAAACAAGGTATGTAACGTCTAATGTGTTATGGATAAATGCTAAACATATTTGTCAATATATTACCTATTTAATGAATTAAATAGTGCTACTTCTGTTACAAACGTTTTCAGTGTTTTCAGCGACGAAAGGCTGCGCGCTTATTACGTCCGCAGAATATTTTCTTGTACGGAGGGTCAAGGCGAGCTCAAGGCTAATAGCGTAAAATGATACAAGTGGCCTAATTTGATAGTTATATTTCCAGTGATTTTCACCTTGTGTTTAATGTTTTCATGTTATTTATAGTAACATAACTAACATTTTACTGCCTTGTTGGTCGTGTTGGTTGCAAGTGCGTCTGCCGATCGAGAGGTCCCGGATTCGATTCCCGGGCGAGGCACTTCAAAGTGCTTCTAATTTAGATTTTCTAGTAGTGGTTCAGTGTCTGGATATGTGGCCGGTGTAAAGGCTGCGATTTACGAATAGTTTTACAACCTATTCCTAAATCGTGGGAATGTTCTACGCTGCTCTGCCTGCTTCATCGGGCATTACAGGTATAATGTTACGTTTTTTGAACTGACGTTGTACTTACTATGGAAATTCGTTTTAAGCACAGTAATAATTTGGATACAAAAAGGCACTGACTAAAAGACTACGTAAACTGTATTACTGTTACACACGATAGTATACTGTTTCCATGACAATTTTTTTTATTTAAAAGTCCCGTGACCGAGCTTCAAAATACTGATCGAATAGATCCGAAACTAAGTGTTATCCCGAAGAGACAAGCGAATTAACCCCGTGTAGAATGTGATCAATTCGAAATGAATTACAAATACTTAAAGCGTTGTATAGATTCATATATTCATATCTGTATCTCCTCGGAAAGGAAGTCAAACGAATTTAGTACATTTCATCAGTTACGATATACGACCTATCATGGAATAGCTGATGAGTGTATCGTCATTCACCGCGAACAAAATATTATAACGGATGTGAAATCAATTTGCCAGCCAATGCGAGCCAAGCCGCCATATTGACGCTTCCCATCACAGCCAATGATGGGTCAGCATCAATAAAAAGCCAACGTCAGCCAGTTTGCATATACATTACGATTGAGAATAAAGACATAGTGATAACTCTGTTCGTTTTTATTTCACTTCCTTAACAATATAGATGCACTGCTAGTACTGGTAATTTCAAGTTACAGTATTCCAGTTATACTTTTCCGGACCCGGAATCGAACCCAGGACCTCCAGGCCCGACTTACAGCTTTTCCATTAATGACACCGTACCATCACGCCTGTAATCCCCGAACCGGTGACAGAGAAATATAGAACATTCCCACGTTGCACCAGTTACGTTTACGTCCCGATATGGAATGAGCGGTGAGCCTATTGCCATGCACACCGCCGGGCACATGCCCAGACTTTGAGCCACTACTAGAAAATCTTAATTAAAAAACTTAGTAGTGCCCAACCCGGGAATTGAACCCAGGACATCCGAACGGCAGCCGCACTTGCAACCAACGCGACCAACGAGGCTGTCGATCAATAATGCAATTTAAATCCTTACAACTATTAAATAATAGTATCCCATAATATTGTACAAGAAACTTTATTACACGAAACAATAAAATAATAAATAACCGTACAATATAAACAAAATATTTTGCTAATTGTTCATTCAATATTATATTGCAAAGCGGCATTTAGGAAGAGCATATCACAGTAAACAATTCATTGATCGTTATCTTCACAGCTGCCATTAAATTGGTTATCAACAGGTGCATATCTCCACAATACTTGCATACTCAGTGCATACAACTGGGAACTTCGTGGGCGAGGACAGCCTTCGCACGCACTGAGTCACTAGACTCGAGTCTCTACACTCAAAATATTACAAAAAAATCTTAGGTACTTTGGTAATACTAAAGAAAATATCATGCGACCAAAACAAAAAGACAAGTATTCGAGTGTCTTCGTAATTTGCCTCAGTGAGCAGACCGACCAAAGCATCCTGCAACCAGAGTATCATTTCGTATGTGGCACATAAAATAAAACTTTCACAGTATTCGGACCGCGCGCCCGACGCAGAGGCACGGCAGCGCGTCCGCCGGCCCTCGTCGCGCGGACAGCAGCAGTGACGTCACGAACACGACCCGTCCGGCGGGGATCGCGTCGTCCACACATCAGTTCTCTAGTCTCTTATATCGCAACTCGACACTTGTCAATTGAAAGGTACAAATTTTGATATCGAGACTAATTTTCTATAAACATATCTGTATTCAGTTTAATATACATATTAGGTTATTGAGCACTGCACGGTAACAACCAATTTAATAGCCGCCGCGAGACAAGAGCGTCAAGTCATAAATCTGTACAATTTCAATTATCTGTATACATTATAACACTTATCAATTAATTAGCTACAATCCGATAATACATCAGGTTCGTTTCCAAATTTAAGTCGGCAAGCTTTTGACATTTCGATATTGTGTTACAACAATGAAAACAAATGTGTACACACGACGAATCTATCGTTTAGGGTTGCCAGGTTTCCTTAATTTTGTTATATAATAAAAAAAAATATAAATTAATACTATTAAAAATACCATTCCGAATTGCATTCTAAGTTTGCACTTATTATAGAGACAATGTGATTACTTGTGTACATTGCATTTTAGGACGTGGCAGTACAGTGGACATTAGTTTGTTTTCCAAACAAGTAATCGAAACCAAGTATCAGGGAGATCTTAGGGAGATATTCAAATTAATACTGACCGATTGCAAGTCTGTAAAGCTATAAAAATAAGTGAGTCATATAAAACAGATAGACGCAATCTGAAACCAATATGTAGAAACATTTTATTATTTTTTTTAATATTTTTCTACAATAAATAGCCGTAGTAAAACATATTTTGTCAATTCATTTAGAATATTAAAATAAAATCATTTCAAAAGTGCGGCAACCCTGTATTGCTGTGTAAATACTATAAACAAATTAATTGTCGCATTGACAAATCCTATGTGCAATGGTCACAGGAGACATACAATGTTTAAGTACATACTACAAATATCACAATTCTACAACAATTCAAACTACTCTTGCTACATAGCTGTCGTACGAATATCTTTCTAATTTGAAACGTACACCGCACGCTCTCGAGCCAGGAAACAACACAGTGACATGATAGGGTGTCGGCGAGACACTATATTTAATTTGCTAATATTAATCCATTAACAACAATTCAAGCGAATCTCACGTCACTAAAAATATTTTTTTCTCGGTGTCTAAAAGCCCACACGCTCAGATGCCCAATATACTGAGTCACAGTTCTGCAGTCAAAAATATTGCTACTAAATATAATATACTTAATAATTTTTCAGTTTATTTCTTGGCTAACTTGGTTTAACAAATTGATATTACTACAGTGAAACCAGTATGTTAATTATAATTAACCCCTCAACGAGCGGGCGCGAGTCGACTCGAGCGCGCGAGGCGGGCGGACTGCTCACTGAGACAATCCGAGCGTCGTACTTCATGCTGCTATAGAACATTTCACACTCGATTACAACCGACAATTGAAAATACCAATGTGAAAGTAAAGAAGTAACATCGTTATATAGATATTTACATGGGATTGTAAGCCATGACTCTTATATCAAAAAATTGTTCATTAAGGGGTTTAACAAAAAGCGCCAAATCAATACTGGCAATACATTGAAGGATATTTTTGCAGGTTTTCGACAAGAAATGAACAAATTTCTCTACCGTGTAAAAGTATTTAGACATAAATGTCACATATTATCATGTGCCTCGGTCGAATGGTGCCAAGGAACAGGGCAGTCAAGTTCAATGGTTAGCTGGATCGACAAGACAAAACATTGCTCCATCATCGTTCACCATAACAGCACACTCACATGAAATTGTTCAACATACGCACATACACACCATCATTATTGTCTTTCATTATCATTTCATTCGCTGTTGAACTAAAAAGGTATTAGTCACATAACACATGTACATTCAAAGTTTGTCCTCGAAAATATTTCACTTCGTTGGGTGTAGTATAATTTTATTATTGCTCAATATTAGTATTATAAATACCATCTACATTAACACACAACAAAACAGGCAGAAGCTGCAAAATTCCCATTGGTCCTACGAGCCTGTCCCCTTGTTAGTAATTAAATTACCACTGACTTCCACAATTCCACATACTACTCCTAATACAAACATATTATATTATATTACAACTAACATTGATAATAGTAATAACTCTTTAATAAGGCATATCGCAATAGTAAATCACACGTCGCTACAAAAAATCTTTGAACAATCTAATGTTTATTGCTATAAGAGTAACATTATTTAACACAAGCTTCGATATGACAATTCACAGCTATCTTTAAATTGGAACATTTTAAAATACCACACATAATTCAGTGAACAGGTGTAATAACATTAATTAATAATAACATTAATTAATATTAGAAGTATTAATAAGAAGTTTTATAACATGAATTAATAAGAAGCCATTAATAAGAAGTCTACCGGTGAAGTGAATTATATAAATGGATGAAACATTATTAAAACATCATACAACAACTAAAAAAAACAGCTTTTCTTAACAACAAAAACCTATAATAACATCAACATGATGACAACTTGATTCCCGACAACAACAACAAAATCATTCACTTAATATCCCTCAATATTTCAGTCTAAGCCACATTTGGAAAAGTGTAGCTTAGCTTAGTGCTAGTCAAACTTAACAATGCAATGTATTGCTACATACCGTTAGACGCTTCATGCGACCGATGAAAGGGCCCTCTAACAGTGAACACACGTTTTACATCCGCATCAGCCAATGTTTCTCCGTCAAGGCATCAATCCGGCATGTCTATGCTGATCACGGGCACAACTGGTTTCATGGCCTCGTTCTTCTTTTGGTTTTTGTGTGGCTTCTTGCTCTCCTTGACCTTCTTGCCGCTGTCGTCGTCCCTGTAGGGCTCCTGGTGGACCGGAGGCTCTGCGGGAACGCCGTTGGAGCCTCTCGTCACGTTATTGTTGTATGCGATATTCGCATACTCTTGCAGCAATGGAAATACCGACAACAGAAACTGACAGAAGTCCGTCCTAATGCCGAACCACCCTGAAAAGATAGATTATCATCGACTATTTGCCGCTCAATTCAAAATTCCTTAGATCAAAGGCAATTTTAAAAAAACGAACCAACGCAACTTCACGGCTGTTATCCCCGAAGATGTAGGCAGGGAAGTGTTTATGTTGCACCATGGAATAGGTGGTAGTGGTATTGTCATACACTGGGCGTACTTACATACTTCAAGCCACAACGGCGACTGTCCATCGCGGGATCCTGGATTCAAATACCAGGTCAAGCACTATTGGATGCTTCTAACTTTACAGTTGAGGCTCAGAATATTTATTTATAATGCATAATAATAATAGTTTTAACCATTTACTTTGATGAGTAAATCAGTGACATTTGTGATGTATCAACAAAATACCAGTTTATTATACCGTAGATACTTCATTTAATTGTTAGTATATTACTGTGGGTTGCTAATCACAGTACAGTGCAGCCCACCTAGGCACTTCCTAATGCCTTCGTTGTCTGTGGTTAGATGGGAGTAATGCGAGAAGTCATGCTCTTTCATCCCTAAACAGCATAGCCAGTGTAGAGAAAATAATGACAAAAATTCCTCAGAAGAGACCTAACTCTAGCAGTGGAATCAATCTGTTGCTGAAGTGTTCTTAAAATACTAGTTTAAACTTTTATTATCTGAGTTGACATTTTCTACACTTATTCCCTATCGTTACATTTTTCTGTAAAAGATGTTGGTGTGGTATCCAGAAAAATTAAAAAGTCAATGCACTCACACTTGTTGCCTCCCTTGGAGCTGAACGACATGATGATGAGGGTGGCGTAGCTGACGAACAGCGGGCTCACCACCACGATGAACGACAGCTCCAGTCCGTCATCTAGCTTGTTGGTCAACAGAACCTGGACAAACAAAAACTGTTTAATACATCAAACTAATTCTACAGGATGGTATGAAACAGTTATTTGGAGTATTTTTCTGACCGTCTATAGAGAAAACTGGAGCTAAAAGTGGAATCATGTCTTGGTTGATAAAACTCCTTTAATGTCTAACTACTTGTTCCCCTATTATTTAGTACCATGTTTCATTAGATTTACAGTGGAGCAATGCTGTGGTTGAAGATATGGAAATATTGGAAATACATGCTAAAGGTGTCATATTATTAAAACTATATAATCATATTTGTTTTTACACAGTATGGGCAGATAGGTCATATTACCAAATATCTCTTTCCTTACAGATCTGATCTGTATCCTCCCTAGATATATTACATATACAATAGTTTTAGAGACATTTAAGTACTCTATCAGAACATCAAATACTCGGTCTTGAGAGGATCCATGGTTACCTTTGGCCCTTTGAAGTACATGCCAAGTGTCCGCCGCGTCCTGCCAGCCTGGTTAGTAGCAATTTTGAACCAAAACCACACCATTTAAAGTGTCTCCCCAAACCGACCAAGTTCGGTGATTTAGTAATTAAAAGGAATATAGTAAATTCTACTGTAATATATAGTAAATACTAACCTGGAATATTAATATAGGCACAACAGTGAAGGTGTATGTCAGCGCCGAGTTAAAGCTAGTCCGCCGCTGTTGAATGTTCGCCTCCGGGGTTCGCAGGAGGATTCCCGCGAAAATAATACTATACAACACCCCTGAAAAGATATTAAAATAAAGTTATTTGTAGCTTTTTGGGTTCAGAATTAATCAACATAATTTTCGGTCCCGGGATCGATTCCCAGGTCAAACATTGCAAAATTTTCTATTTTAGTTTTTCTAGTTGAGGTTCGGAGTCTGGATTTGTGCCAGATGCATGGAAATAGGCTCACCACCTATTGCATAGTGGGGCGTAAAAGAAACAGGTGAATCGTGGAAATGCTCTGCATTCCTCTACCTACCCCTTCAGGTATTACAGGCGTGAAGTTACGTTTTTAATGTGTAGCATATCTTCACAGGCCTATAGATAAAGATTGATAACAAATACATATGTGAAAGATTGATATACAACTTATCACATTTAAAATTATATAGGTCATGTTAACTACATGATATAAGGTGGTGGTTAGATTTATAAGTCTCACCACCTATTCCACAATGGGCTATAAACATCACTGGTTAATGTACAACATTCTTCTGCCTACCTCATCGGGAATTGCAGCTGTGCGGTTACATTAGATTTATTTCACAGAAAGGACTATTTTTGACATGGTTTTTATTGGATATAAAATGACTGATGGAACAAGAACATTCCTATAATGAGACTGCCAATAATATACACCAACTTTACATTTATAAAATTATACACTATGATACATTATAATACACAATGAATACAATTTTCAGTGGCAAAGTCGAGAAATGTTAATGCATTCTGAAGGTGCCGGGTGCACATAGTTAAAAGTGATTTGCACATCTTTATGCGTTACTCACCAACGAGACTGAGACACATCAGGATCCAAAGTGGCACAAACACCACCTCCCAGGACCAGTTTATGAACTCATCAAACTTCAATGCCAAGAATATAAACTGTAGGATGTTAACAGCGCAAAATAGCTCCAACTGAAAATACAATACATTTGATAAAAACTAGTTAATCACTAACTGAATTTCTATATTACGAAATACATATATAAAGGATTAGTAAACTGAAGTGGCAGTGGTCTAGTCACATCTGTCTCAGAATGATTATCTGTTGGAATAGATCACACCTTGGCAAAACATAACATACGACGATTTGCAGCCAGTTGGAAAATATGTAAGACATATCATACGTTATGGTGGCGAGAGTTGGGTATGTAAGATAGGCGATGAAAGCAGAACAAACGCGGTCGAGATGAGGTCGTTGCGTCGCATTTGCGGCTTGACACTCGCCGACCGCGTTCGTAATTCTGACATAAGGAAGA
>DWEI01006534.1:0-10021 GCA_018245875.1 Mysoria ambigua | reverse complement strand
ATCCCCGACGTAGTAGGTAGAGGAGTATAATATATTTCCACCTTTTACCAGTTACGTTAACGTTCCACTATAGAATACGTAGTGAGCCTGTTGCCATACATTAGGGGCATATAAAGACTCCGAACGACTACTGGAAAATCTAAGTTAGGAAAATGCAATAGCACAAGACCCGGGATTTAAATCCAGGACCGTCTTGATGGGCATTAACATTTGCAATCAACACTCCTAACGAGTCTTACAAAAGGCTTCAAGAAATCTTTAAATTATTAACTTTTAATCGTTGTTATTATCAGCTTGTTCTTGTCCGCTGCTGGACGCAGGCCTCTCTAATAACACGCCTCTGTGCTCGATCTTCAGCTGCCAGCCACTTTCCGTACATATATCGCTACTGCACCTAGCTGCACAGCTTCCTGCGCTAGGTAAATCCTTTACATATTCTATAAGAAAGAAATTAAATAATAGAATGTACAAAAGTATTAACTATTCCCCTAACTTGAATTTCCTAATAGAAGCATCTTTTCTGGGTTTGTTTCTGGAAAAGTCTAGGATAGGTAATAGGTTCATGCCCTATTATATGTATTGCATGGAACCTTATAGGTTCCATGTAATATAGCTGGTGAAAAGTGAGTGTGCTTACCCCTATAGGGAAACAGGCGTGAGATTTTGTATGTTTATGTTATTGAACATACAAGTTATGTTATTGAACACACAAAAAAGAACTAATGAATTGCTACAGTGTTTTGATATATCATACAGGGGACGCACACGGTGGGGTTACACACAAAAAAGATATTCATTTGTTCGCAAAACGAGCGTCACGCGTCGGATCCGACCCCACCCCGTACCGCGGAGACGGTCATCACCATGACAATTGAAGGTAAACCTACTCGTCCCCGCAGCCCGCGGAGCGAACACGGTCCATTGTCCATTTGGTGCGTATGCAAAGTGATCATTACTGCAAACGAGCTTAAATTAAGTGATTCAATGAATGTCTCCCTTCGTAGAACCACACTTGTGACGTCAGACAACAGCGAAACTAATTGACTGAAAATTGTACTAGAATATTCTATACTACATAGTTGATGGTAATTGCTTATCTGAGTTGAACTAGAAATCTTTGCTTGATTAGAGTCGTAATATAACATGATTAATCTTGACTGCCGCGTTAATCGTGTTGGTTGCGAGTGCGAGTGCCGATCGAGTGGTCCTGGATTCGATGCCCGGGAACAACTAAATTTTTCTAATTTCGATTTTGTAATAGTGCTTCGGAGTCTGGATATGTGCCCGGTGTATGACAATAGGTTTACTACCTATTCCATAGTGGGACGTAAAAGTAACTGGTTAAACGTAGGAGTTTTCTGCTTTCCTTTGCCTATCTCTTCGGCGATTACAGGCGTGAAGTTACATTACGATCTTCACCAGATAAGATTTGTGCTTTTTGAATGTGTTTAATTGAGATTTCATTTAATTTTTAAGGTCGTTCAGATTAACGGGCAACTTTGATAACCAATTATCTTGTCTCCTCCAGTTCTTCCTTTAAACATTTCCTTTTAGCTGCCGTTGCTACGGATAAACTTTTTGCAGCGCTTTCCAACTTGTAATTGAATAAACGAACTGAATGAATGGGGGAATGGGCCGTCATAGAAAACTCGATTTGTACCGCTGTGGGAAACTTGCTTCAGTAATATTCTGTTAAAACATTAAAAAAACAACACGATATTCTTATAATCGTTCCTAACGAAACAGAATCTTGATTTTCAATATGAAACGACCGCTTTTTAATCGATTGTTTTTATTGACTTTGCCCATTTGTTTTCTTGTACTTAAGCTTCTTAGAGTGAGTCATTGTTATCGTCAATAAATGATATCGAATATTATTTCAGTAATGAGAACAACTGATTTATATTCTGGTGACTCAAATGTACTGCTAACCGTAACCGGGATTATCGGCGGGTTGACGCACGAAATAACAGAACTAATAAATTATGTTTTTTTTTTATTAATTATGTTCGAGTGTAAAAGTTTTGAACTCCGTTCATGACATATCGAACACAATCGAAATAACTGATCGGAGTCCACCCACACTGCTTTCATCGCATTTTTTTTGTCGTGAGTGAAATGGACTCGTTAAGTTACGCGATTGTGATCTCAATTGCTTCGTATTAAGGATGGTGTTGCATTGTTCAATGATTGCAAGTTGTGTTCGCAAAGCAAGTATAAGCTGTTTGACTATTATGTGCAAATAGTACGCGATGAACGATCACCCCATCATATCAATCATCCTTGTACTACGAATGTTTTTTTAAAGTATCGTTAAGTAAAATTAGAGTATATTTCATTATTATTTTTATCAAAATAAATAAATATCTTTGGTTGCTGTTACACAGCTGTCTGACCGAAGCTTTGCCTGACCTGCGTTTTAATAACCAAATGGCTGATATATTACATATATGAATATATCCATATACATATATACTTATGAAAATATTTTTTTTTACATTGGGGTGAAGAACTCGTGGCTTTGTTCATGATACTAATATTGGACGCGTATGGGCAGATTCCTTGACCATTTCATGGTGTACGAGTAGATGCATCGCTTAAGTTAGCGTAGAACTTTTTCATCATGATCATCAGCCTATTCCTGTCCACTGCTGGACATAGGCCTCTCCAATAGCACGCCACTGAGCTCGATCTTCAGCTCTTTATATCCAACCGCTGCCAGCCACTGTGTATATCGTCGCTCCACCTAGCCTGAGGGCGTCCTACATTATGTTTGTCAAGTTTTTTCATTATACGAACCACAAAAATCATCTAAATGAAACTGTAAATTAAAAAATCAAGATAGTATCTTAATTTTTTGCCTGCTATACACTCGTTAATAGTTCTCGGTTGAACAGCTTCATTATAGCGCCAGTTGCGCCTTGCCGTTGCAACGAAAGCTGGCCCGCCGTGTACCAAGTCCAGAAAAGGCGAAACGTGTGGGAAGACGCCGGCGTCGCCCACACTCCACTCAGCCCGAGTGTTCTCTTGTACCACCTGATTGTACGCTGCTCACATTAAATACGCGTCGTTTGCAACCTACATATTGTTACTCGAATCAAACGTTGACAGATTTAAAAATAGAATATTTAACGGTAATGAGGTTTTACAGTTCTCCGTGATTAACGTCAATCAAGTGACGTCATATACGCACCCTGAAACGAAGAATTTAGTGATCTACGATTACGAAATACAACTGTAAATAATTATGCATGACGACTTCATGCATGTATAAGAGGCAAAGAAGTCGGCCAGGCTCGTAACAGGTAGAATACTTTAATTTGCTCACCCCTCTGGGAAATATACGTGACCTTATATTTATGTAATAGACAAACATGCAAATTCTTCTACAATCTAAACAGACATACCGTCGAATACCGTTTCCGACGTCTATTGTTCTTTGAAAAAACGACCGCTTTCAGCATTCGACGGTGGAAACGTACGTGATTAATCTACGAGACAATGCTCTCGGGTCATCAAACTTGCGCCGCGTACCGCGTACCGTTCGGTGCGGTCCGTCGAGAGCACACGGATGCGTCTCGAACACACGCTCTCGCTATAATCGCAGCTTGCAAGGAAGCGGCCGATGGCCTTGTGCTATAAGCAACGTGGGGCACGCACGCGGCTTGACTCATCCCCGTGCAAACCGCGCTTTGTCTAAAAGTGAAACCTCGAGTGCACGCAGCTCGTAAGTTATGCGCGGGAGACTGTACACCCTCGCATCGCTGAAGTTCATTCAATGGCTACTTTATTCGCGCTTCCGGCTAATTGTTTGTAGAAGTGATTTGCGATCCTGAGCCTTACGCCACAGGTTGTGGAATATATCTGGACTGAAAATAAATACAAATGTGAAGAATAATAATTGTATTCATTCTGTATCTGTCTGTACCTAGATATTTATTTCTGTATTTATTTACAATTTTTCACATAGGTAATACGTTATGTCGATCGTCACAACACAGACACAAATAGTCACAAGATTGTTAATATTACAGTTAAGATTAAATATTTATTTATGTACAAGATGAATCAGTAGATCTTGCATTTTAACTTTTTTCACGACAAGCGTTAAACCATTTACTAAGCCGAGATTACGAGTAAATTATGTGGATAGTAATGCCGGTATAGTTGATTCAGCGCGTCCTGCAATAACATTTGGGCGAGTCGAGCAACTTTTGCGTCTGATGTTGGTCCCTCTATAGTTTCGCCGTAACTTGATTACAGCTTACGTTCTCGGAGGCAAAGTTAATGAAATAGAGCGGTCTCCGCCCCCCGACGCTGATATAAGATTAGAAATAACATTACTTGTATCTCGTGTGCCCTTTGGAGGGGCATAAAAATGTCGGGAAACTTGTGACGGATCATTTGATACGACCTTGTCGAGGATATTATTAGCAAATGGAATTGGATCTTTACAGTTTCATTATCGGCTTCTTGTTTTGTTTGTGACAGCAGCAGTTTAACTTGCACAATGCCGAAAATACTTATATTTACCTTCTATTAGCAGGACATAGATTTCCGCCACTTTTAATTAAAATACTGGTCACTTACCTCCATCTACATACGTTCACAAGTACACTGTCATAATTCGCTACTCAAGATTTTGTTCTCGTCTGATTCATTTAAGAATTGATTTGTTAAAGGTATTTTAAATGTTTTAAATGTTATTCGTACCTGAAAATTGTGGTATTTGTCATGCAACTCCGAAATGAGTGTACAAAATATCTGATTTGATAACATTACATTTTTGCACTCTGTCGAATAGTGCTATAAAATTCGTGTACGTCTTTGTTAACGACGTCTTCGCATTTTACGCTTTAGTGCACATTGCCGCTTTCATGTACGCTGTATTGCGATACTCCATTATTGCTTATCACACGTCGGCCATCTGAGGCGACTTTAATATTCATGCTAATGTTCTATAGGGAAATAGATGATAGTGCGCGATAACTGTTGTATTAGTATCAGGTACTAGGTGAATAATAATATAAGTCTTTGAACATATTGTGTTGAGTTTCAGTTGAGGATATTTTTTGGAAAATGAACACACTTGATGTGCTATGTGCTGCATGATGACGTCGCATCCTCTTTGCCACTATAGAGCTTCCCGGGAACTGTGGGTCCACTGAGTCAATTTGTTTGTTTTTGTCTCCAATAATGTAAAGAAGTGAGCGATTAGTCTACGTAAGTCCTTCGATAGAGTTGAATACAATATACTTTATTGCAGACTGAACGCTGAACACAGAAGGACAAAAATATTTACAAAAGAAAAACAAAAAAAAGTAATGCCAAATAGACGGGTTTTCGCTCAAGTAACGATTTCTCTTAGGCAACCTATGCGGATAGTAAAGAAAATAGAGTAGATGGTACCTGTGTAGTATTAAATAACAGTTACATGTTCGATTGTACATATTTATAAACAGTTCGTTTTATAATATGCAGTAATTATTAAATGCTAGAGGTGACTGACGGTATAGCGGTCGAAAGTTCTCATCTGTTCTACAGTCCGCGCGGCCGGTTCGTCGCGGTGACGTTTTTGAAACAAATAGCTTAATCGCGCGTTCTGTGGACATTCACTGCTTTCTTGTTTTTGTATTGATGATTGCTATTGTTGTATGTATAACATAACGTACAATGACAATCGTAATAACCCGAAGGGGTAAGCAGTGGAATAAAGTACACTTCCGCATTGTGCCAGGTATTTTATATGTCCCATTCAATAGGAGTTGACTGAATCGTCATACCAACCCTAAATCCATTCTCTATGGAGAATTTCTAGTTGGTAATACTCAATAATACTTTACACGATCCGATCGAACCTAGGACCTTTTGTTCATTAGTCGCGCTTTTAATAAATCAAAGGGGCTGGCAGTAGATATATATGTAAATATATATTAAAAGACAAAAAATTACATAGGTTAAAATAAACTGAGAATGAATATTTCTATAGGAATAAGTAATAAAAAGAAGTATTGTAAAGCAGTATTCGAAATAACGCAGTACGAATGAGGGCGAGGGCACCAGATGCGCCCCACGATCGCACCCACAACGGTCGCACAACCAAGCACGGCACAATACTGCGGAATGGTTCTTGAATAAACTAAGGGTTCTTCCACAGTATTGATATCTTCCATTTTATGTTCATACTAATTCAATGTACGTATACAGTAATGTTTTTCTATAAACAATTGTAGTGACTGTAGATGTTAAAAGTGTAAAAGTTAATCGTGGGGAAACCTACATACCTTAGAATTCTAAAAAAAATTGTTTTCTAAGGTGTGTGAAGTCTACCAACCCGCACTTGGCCAGCGTGGCAGACTATGGCCTTAACCCTCTTATTCTGCGAGGAGACCCATGTTCCAACAGTGGAACGATAGAAAGGTCTATATCGAATATGTCAACATTCGGTAGTAACCTACTACCGTTATCCTGATAATTTTAAAGTACAAACTTCCAAATATTTTACTTCTACAGCGGGTCAAAACACTCCCAGTTGCGATGAAGGCGTGTGAGCGACTCGCAGAAACGTACGCCGCCGTAATGTAGTAAATTATTAGTTGACTACGAAAACACCAGACGCGTTATGCTAACAATGAATTTTGATCTAGGCGTGTAGTGGAAGAAACCTTCTGTGCGTATATATAGATAAAAGATAGTGCCGTATCATACGATAGGAACACCTAGTGATATAAAGTTGGAACGGTCGGTAAAAACTAACGAGGCGGAGTTCACAAGAAATGGGTCACGCATATAAAATCCAAATGGTACTATGTGTTCCAACACTGAATATACTCGCAACGTCATTAGCAAAAAACACCGGATACTAAAAACTCATAATATTGTCAATGTAAAATGTGATCTGTGTAGGTAAGTACGAACACAAGAGTCACCTAACTGACCTAGTACTATTTCATTTGGTTCTGTGACCCAACTTCTTGATGTAAACTATGTACTCCTTGAATATAGAAAAAAGTTGTATATATAGATATTACTTTGCGATATAATTTGTGTACACATTCTGTTGTATTTTTAACTATATATTAAATTACAATCGAGATAATATATGGCTTTAAAATGGTTTTAAACCATCAAATTCTTAGAGGAAGCCTCAGTCTAACGGCAAAACGGTAAAGCTTGGGCATCATAATACTTACATATTAGTAGAACGTCGTGTCTCAGGCGTTTTAAGCTATTGATTAATTGAGTATTTTTATTAGATGTAAATAATAAGGATTTTCGATGTATAGTATTTTTATTTATGTATGTTTCAGTGCAGTATAAAATAACACTTGTTTGAAATTGATAAGTACGAGTACATCTGTAAATATAAACCAAATAATATTCACCGGAAACTAACCTGGAACAACTGCCCATGTGTACAAAAACAGTATAATAAACATATTTTGTTGTCCTGTATGTTATCATTTATCTTTATACAGATGAGATATAGGTAATTCTTGAATAATAAATGGCAATATGGGTGAACTATTCCGATTAATATAATACGTCCCTGTAAGTTCCAAATAGTCAGATCGTGTGTATTAGAGTGGTAGTTTTGTTGCGGTAGAAGATACCGAATGACCTGTAAAGTTAGCGACGCCGGGAACGATCGGCTCGTGTATGGGCGCGGGTGACCGCTAGTTGCAAATGATCATGACCGTTATCCTCTTCAGGGGGCTCTAACTACTAAATTCCGGTAGTTACAGTTAGACACGAAGCCCAAGAGTGCGACTGAGATGAAACTATACCGAGGAAAGTTCAATACTAGATGCCGATAGTACAAGAAGCTAAGTGATCGATATATTAGTACAGTGCTGCAGTCATAAAACCGGCCTAGTAGCGAATTCAGTACATTTTTATTGCTCACGGGGATCCGCAGTCCAGCTCTCCGTGAGGTCATTAAACTCGACGCCCGATACCTTGCAGCTTTTATTGTTTAATTCCAAGTTGCCGCGAACGACAGCTGGGGAATTGTGGCCGTGCATGTCTCGAGCTTGGCGTTTCTGCGAATGTAACGGATAGCGTGTTATATGTAACTTATACTGTTTTCTACGCACATTTGTCGATTTATAAATTTGGTATAAATTATGCTTCATATAAAATAAATTTTCCTATTTGAGTTTCGCGTTGATAATTTGATATATGAAATACAGATACGTAAATTATTTATCATAATAACTTCATGACATGTGGATATCATAAAGTGAATATGTCCTTATATATTGAAAGCGGATTCTGTCATCGCTTTGGGTCTTTGTTCCACACATTGTTTTAGTGGGTCGGCAGAAGCCTTTTGGCCTGTACCCAAAAGTGCCGGTCCAAAATCCATACGATAAAGTTCATCGCCCACGATCTCTGCAATTACTAGGCGGGGTGAATAATCCATAATATGCATGGCAAAAACAATTCTACGTATTTGCGGGTATATTACTCATCCGAACTGCTATCAGAATCCTACACGCTATTGTGTTCTTAATTGCTTTCAGATAGTAACTATTGTTGCATATATGTATTACACATTTACATGTACATTGGTAATCGGAGTTTAATACATGGCGTAGTTTCTAACTAATGCCGGCTGTATCAAATTGTGACGCCAGTTATTTTGTACATTTGAAGGGAAATATTTTGCTACAACAATAAATTTTGGATTTACTCGGTATACTTGGGAAACATAAAATATAACTTATGCGATGACATTTGTTAGTAATAAAAAAAAAGTTAAAAGTATATTTCGAAAACGGATACACGGGGTTATCTAGTTCCTAAGTAAGCTTTTTAGGTACTTGAGAATTGGAAAAATAGGTAATTCAGTTCTTCGCTCTGCTGCAAGGCGGGTTGAGGAGGGATATGTGACATTTGTTAGAAAACAGTGAAAATATTTCAATGGGCTTTAAGAGTTTCAGATGAAAGATGACTTTATGAATATTTTTTATTGATCACGTAGCTGCTTACCAAGTTATTATCTTTCTTGCTATCATTAGGTTACTATGAAATAAATGAAACCGTGAAACATTCTCAAGACCATCAGCATTAAGACCTCTTTAACGTTGTCGCTGTTGTTACATTTGATATGTCCTTTATGAATTTGACATTACTTAATGCCAAGTATAGCGTACAGTTTTGAAGTGTATGTAACGATTTGTATGATACCATGTCTGGTAATGTATAAGACCTAACTAGATGTTCGCAATACCCCACATCGACGGTTCGATCGGAACATCTGCGATGTCAACTCAAGTGACATGATTTATTTTTGCACTGTCTGCCTTAAGTATCCATTACACATTGCAAAAGTCAACATGTTTGGACGGACAGCCAGTTAAGAATAAAAATGAAATTTCCTTGCAGCAACACAAATTCAAACTGGGGTGCTCCTCTAATAATTTGTCTGATTACACATTTATTTTTCTTAGCTGTGACAATTTTTTTTGTTTTTCATCAGAACTTCTACTTTATAGATATTAGTTCACTGTCTAGTTGGTAGTGTTGATTGCAAGTGCGACTGCCTATCGGGAGGACCCGGGTTCGATTCCCGGGTGGAACACTACAAAAATTTTCCAATCTAGATTTTCTAGTAGTGGTTCAGATTCTGGATATGTGCCCGATGTTTAGCAATAAGCTCACTTCTTATTCCATAGCGAGACCTAAACGTTGCTGTTAAAACTTAGGAATGTTCTGCGTTCCTCTCCTGACCTCTTCGGGGATTATAAGCGTGAAGTTATGGATATTAGAAATTATCTTAAGTAATCACTGTAAAACGTTGGCTATAAAGTAAGCGTTAATTATGAACACCATAATTTGTGTGCTATACTCGTAACTTCACGCCTGTAATCCTCGAAGGGGTAGGCAGAGGAATGCAGAACACTCCTACGTTTCACCGGTTACGTTTACGTCCCACTATGTAATAGGTGGTTATTATGTAATAGGCACATATCCAGACTCCGAACCACTACCAGCATTCTAATCAGATTTTCTCACA
>DWEI01006533.1:0-10021 GCA_018245875.1 Mysoria ambigua | reverse complement strand
ATCGTCTGAATAAATACCAACACACACTGCCCGGCGCACCCTGGACATGGCGACTAACGCTTTCACCACGATGGCCGATCACACACGATTGTTGAAATTTGTTTAGTGTTAAGTACATCTTTTAATTAGAATACAAAAAATGTTATTCATTAATCATTTTTATATCGTTTGGCACCCTAATTGTTTGAACAGGGTAGTGTACTACAATTCGCGGCCTACCTTTTTGAGGATTACACGCGTCACGTTTCGTTTATAAACTGACGAATATGAAATGCAGTATGATTAGCGAATAGTATGATTACAAACAATATGTTTATCGGCACGTGGGGCCCAATGTAAATTTTGTAAAGTTTCGTAAAAATTATATTTATTTTCCATGTGAGGTGGGAACTATTTATTGCTGCCAATTTTAACCAATGTTTTCGGCGTGCGACAGAAAACGTCATAAAATAATAGAAAAACCAATATTGCTAAACTCTAAGTAACCAATCGGACGCAACCAAGTAACACGTGCTGTTAACTTATAAAATAAAGTAATGACTATAAAGAAACATATTTTAAACATAACATACATTTTTAACATAACTGAAAGTCTCCCTGAAGTAAAAGAAAGGCTGAACGATTTTATTTATAGAATAATGTATGCATACCTACCTATAAGTATACAATTATGATAAGGTTGACTTGTGCGCGCGCGTGCGTGTGTACTCGAGGTTTGATTTGCTCAACCTATTATACCTATACCTTATCTCTCGACCTTGTTTTCAATGAGAGTAAATTTGTCAATGTCCGCATATCTGTCAGGAGAACCGTCAAAAATATGCCTTTTCAGATAGTTGTCCTACGGTAAGGGCTCTAAGGGTGCTATTGGAGGCCAGTTGTGTGGCTATAGGGGTATGTGGGCGAGTGCGGCCAGTTGTGACTGCTTTCTGTTCGTTTTCTTCTCATTTCGTACTACATCTCGTCACCCCAGGTCCGTTTAAAGAGCAGGCAGAGCAAAAAGTTTAATTAAAAGTATACATGTAAATTGTAAAACACCGAGTAATATATTAAAATAACGAAATTAGCAAATTAACGAAACAAATTTGCTAGTACTAATTATACTTCGCTGCTTATTAACCTTTCTAATAAGTATACATGTTGTGGAAAATAAAAAATGAAGGAATTTAAAAATCCTTGAAAATTACAAATTGTTAGGTAGGTAGATAGATATAAACGCTCTGCTCTATTTTGCGGAATCCTCAGAAGTGTACGATTATGGCACAGTCGTCTAGAATGTCCATTAAACGCGGAAGCAGCAATTATCTAGTCACGGAAATCTACACATTTAGATTACCTGTTTTTTTTACATCGTAAACGTGGCTTTATTTCGTGAAATCTGTCTGGTTTTAAGAGGGGAATTCAATTTATTATCACATGATATTGTTGTGTTAAATTTCTATAATATTCAGGTCTAAACTTAAAGGGGTTCGGAAAGCACCTAGCGCGATATTAACAATATCTATATATTCTATGTATACTATATTAGAGGTTTATTGGCTCAAACATATGAGCGCGGCGAACGGGCCGGCGGCGTGTCGGCGCGCGTGCCGGCGAAGGTCACGGCCGGCGGCGGCGCCCGCCTGGACGCGCCGGGCGCTCGTGCGCGGGCCTGCAGCCGCGCCACTGGTCGCCTCGCGCGCCGCGGACCCGGCGTCGCTGTCAACTGGCAAACGTTGTGTTACACACGCGTGAGTGCGATGCGACTCATTGACTTATTTCGTTCGCCACACTCATTCTGTGAAGGCCGAATGCTTTTGGTGATGCGATCGAAAGATACATTGTATCGCATCTCCGCGACGTCTGTGCCGACCACAATGACCAGCGTTTTTCGACGGCAAGGCCGTCAGTCTCCCTGCGATTTACTTCGCACGCAACGTTGACCTTGTTCTAGTAACATTGGACACTTATCTTTGATATGTCGCGTCGTTCGCGAGTGTGGTCCATTTCACCCATTTCCATGTGGTCCATTTCCGTTCTGGGAACTTCATCTCCAAAAACTGGTAATGCAATTATAAATATCGAATTAGACTGCGTATATTTTTCTCATACTGAAACCGACTAGTACATGGTTCTACTCAGAATCCAGGGTCATCAGTCAAGACAAATCTTTTCAAAGTGGTATCTGAATATTATAATTGGTTTTGTTATCAATGCAAAACTACAAATCCGGCTTTTAATTTTCAAATAAAACCGTCGCATACGAACGTATGATAAGTACCGATGGATTTAGTAATTAACATGAGGTCAGTGTTCATAGAGACAATCAACATTCCGTGCCCTCTGCCTATCCCTTGAGAAAACTGGTGCCGCAATATAATGAAGGTTACTGAGCGACACCACAATACATCACTTTGAGAATTGTTTCAAATGAAACGCAAAACCCTTTTCAATTGATCGGCGATATCTATTCGTTTCACCTCTCGTGACGGCCGAAATAAATTGATCTGATTGGTGATGATTGCCGCGATCGCGCAGGGCGGCGGCGGACGGCGTCGCGACGCCACTTGCTGTGCAGTAGTGTGTCTTCGTTGTTCGTGTCTCGCCGGCGGCGCAGATGTCGCCACCGTCGAGACGGACATTGCACGCGACCTATAATCGCCACTGCGATAATCAATGTTCTGTTAAGTAACCAACCTCGTTTTAAATGCCTCGTCGGTCGTGTTGGTTGCAAGTGCGACAGCCGATTGGTAGGTCCCGGGTCGAACGCTACAAAATTTTCTAATTTACATCTTCTACTAGTGGTGCGGAGTCTGGATATGTGCCCGATGCATGAATGCTCATGACCTATTCCATAGTGGGACGTAAACGTAACCGGTGAAACGTGGGAGTGTTCTGCATTCCTCTGCCTGCCTCTTCGTGGTTTACAGGCGTGAAGTAACGTTTTTTTTATTATATTTGCTAATTGGTAATTACATAACTGGTCTTTAACCATCAGATCCTAAAGTTTGTGTTCGCCACAGTAATTATTTCAACTGTAATGATTTGAGTTTCAAACAGAAGTGTATACGCTGCCAACGGCCCCTAAGGGTATAACATGAATAGCAGTAATAATAATAATAATGAAGAAAACAAGAGCAATTACGATATACATATTGTCACAATGTGTTCTTAACTTTCCCAGATGTCACATCATTATAAAATAAATTACTCGTATTACAGACATAACAGTAAATCAGTTTTTATTGTTGTGTTTAAATTGGAATAGATGAGCCTGAATGGCATTCTAACGGCTTACACATTTTGCCCCTTTTACCATTACTCACAGGTTTTATAGCGATTTTTACGTTCAGCAGTGATAACAATTCTAACATTAACACGCAACTAACTACTCAATTGTATCCGTAATGTCGGTGCAATGGCCGCGGTGTGCCGTGGACCGTTCGCTGTTATCCTTCGTCGAGAGAGAAACAAGCGTCGTTTGCGATCTGAAACAATCTGCCGCGAAGGATAGAATACTTTGTACGCTTATCAACACGTGCGCATATAAACAGCGGACAAAAAATGTATACGGAATGATTTATTATTGTTCATTAAATTATCACAGATGCAGGTGAGATGTTCAAGAGTGGCATGTCTTGTTCAAATAAATGTGATAGTGGCTGGTGGCGGTCACAAGTGTTTGTGAATGAGACAGCGCGTAGAGTGACGGATTACGTACAACAGGGACTTTATGGATATATTTGTAATTCTGCGCTGCTTGTAGCGGGACGGCCCGCTAGGGAACCGGCCTGACCCTATAATTATAATTATTTATTTGTTTATAAGTTAAATCAGCACAGTAGCAAATACAATACACTATGGACATGTGTAAATTATTACACTTCAGTATCACCACAGTTACAGGCGTCAACGACACGCACAGGAGTAGTCCCATTTACAAGATTTGATACCTAATACCACTAGTATTCAGAAACAATATAATATATTAAATTTTTAAAAACTGAGAAATAAAATTTAAGATCAAAAGTTACATTTTAAATACTCAAATCAAAGCTAACGAAAACAACTCAAATTTAGAACAAAATTACAAATGCGGTTGAAATTAAATAATAATTGTCATTGTACAGCGACACAATTGTCATTTTATTGTTAAATGTATCGTGAGTGTTACACATAACTAAATATTAAGCCGGCTGCGTGTGTCAGCCTCCGCCGCGACCTCGCTGCCGTCGGTGGGGGTTCGTGAGCAAGGACCTCGTATAGGTCCGGAACTGGTCGGGCCGTCCCGAAAAAACATACGCGGGTCTAGCCGGCTTAATACTTAATTATAATTGTCATTATTGAATAGATGTAACGATACATCTTGTGTATGTGCATACAACAATCACCTACAAATGGTATCTCAGATAGCCTTCATACACGATAAGGGAATCGTGAGCGCGGGTGGGTACGATAAAAATATGTCGTAGTGATAATTTTTACTCTCGTTACAATACAGAAATAGACGAGCGGTCTCGTCGTGAGTTTCGACATGTACCGTGACATCACCGAAAACAAACCTTGGCCCACTGCCGCCGCGCTCGGCAGTGCGGTGACTAGCTGCTGTACGCTAAGCGCTTTTAGCCCGTGTGAGTACAGTCGTGATGCATCGCTCTTAATACTCTTGTTTGCTCTAATCGATCACCTCTTGGTCGCGACTGTACCGCACGAACGTTCGGTCGGCGTGACTGTGTTTGTTTGTTTGTTAACCTTCATTCTTTCATGTTAACGGTTCGGTCGAGCTCAGTAGCTTGCTAGCGGAGTAATCCATGACTAGAAGTGGATGGAAAAGAGCTGGTAATGATGCTTTCCCTCATCATTAATCCTTATATCAAACATAGTTCTCCTTGTAATGTGAAGGTTTTAAGGTCATAGTGGGCCACGCTGGTCAAATGTGAGTTGGCACATAGCTCGCCCTATTTTGTTCGTCCTATGCAATCCTACCTTATATTCTTTGATCTACCCCTTGTATAACGTGTTTATGCCATATAATAATTATTTCGCATCGCGCGTCTTAACCATTCCCTTTACGCCACACACCTACCTGTATTACTACCTTGTATGGATTATAATTTTCTCGTATTTCTATTTGTTTTCTTTTCACCTCGGCCTCTGAACGTCACGAGCGGTCACATGGCGTCTGCTACGAAATTGTACGTGATTGTATGCGAGTTGCCAGGTGTCCTAGTGTATCTGGTGTCTTGGGCTGTCTTGGATACTTCATAAGAAGCGTCCTGGGTTTTTAAACTACCATAATAAGATCATGTATTGTTAAATTCGCGTGCTAAATACTTACGAGTATGTTACATACATATAAATATTATATTACGCTTCATTGTGATTAGTTTTACAACTCGAATTTCATTAACCCTATTTTCTTAGCATATTAATTGAGTCTAGCTACTGTATTATTGCGTTCTGTTTTTACACCAAATTGTTCTCCAGTGTTCCCCAACTTCAAGTCGTAGAATTTGCAATTTGGGATTGGTGACCTTATGGTCCTTGTACACTTGGCTCAACCATTATTACTTCACATTGTAAATATGTGCTATCGATTGTTCTTAGGCATAGCGTCACGCCAAATCCGTCGTGGGATTGGTAAACGACACCAAGCACCAAATACTTTTATATGTTATTTAACTTATATTCGGTTAAGCAAAACTAGATAACGTAATTTCAATGTTAAATTGTATTATAATTCTTGTAGAAAACGTCAATTCGAACCCATATATATCGCCTTTTGAACTATTGAACTAAGCTGGAACCGCTTCAGTGGCTGAGTATCTACCGATCGCACTTAGGAGAGAGCTTTAGTTTATGCGTCTTCCGTATACAGTAAAAGTTACTTATTTTATTACAACGTCCTTATAAATATTTACCAATTGCAGTATAACTTATATCGCCTTTCACTGATACCGACCACCGCTAGTGCGTATCTATTCCACGAATGTCGCGAATGCAATCCAAGACGTATTGGATACGTGGAGCGGGCGACGTATTCGATGTCCCCGCTCCCCCCCCCCCCCCCCCCGCCGCACGCACGCGCCGGTACAATTTCAACATCACAGAAACATGGAGGGACGTTCGTATCGTGTGACATGCGACCGAAACTGAAACCGTCGGCGACACGGGTTGATACCGGCGAATGTGTGTACATGTGGTGATCTGATGGATCTTGTTGCGATGGTAATAGGGTCGTTTTTGGTCGGTGCGCCTAGAGAGCGCGAGTAAAAAACGAGTTGTCGCGTAACGTGAGACCGCGTTGTACGAGTGTAGTACGACCGGACTCCGCGGTCGGCCGACAGCCGCCCGCGCCGCTCTTTCCCTGTTGGTATCGCGATTGTATCGCTATTGTCGCCGGTGGAGTGGTTCGCTGTTTGTGAGATCTATCACATCAGATGTGTTCGAAACAGGCGCCCGCGTACGGAGACGGATGAGTGCAGTAGCGCGCAATTTCTGTTGAGATTAGAATAATAGTAATAATAATAATATCTTTATTCGCAGAATATGGTTTACATAGAAATATTAATAATATTATACATAGTGCTCATGTTCGCCGTTAACGGCATGCGAATAATTTAATCATTTAAATTGTCAAATCAAAATATCTACAATTATTTGACTCTAGTTCTAGTCAAGGAGTCTTCTCTAGAGAAGCTTGACTTATGTTCGTCATATTTATATCCTAGATTTAATCGAATGTTATAAATGATGTAATAAATTATGTTGGTCGCGGCGCTCATTCACTGTCGTATTATAAATTGTAAAGTATTCTATTATTTGTTGATATATTACGAACTCATTGACAAAAGCTTTCCTCACAGACACTCGTTTTGGCAAGAAACGATGGTAAATTTGAAAAAAAAGATTAGACGATGGAAAATGGTTAATGATTGATGATAGTTCATGCAATCGTCATTGCAACGCGTAACAGTGATGGGGGGAATATTTATAATAGTGCGCACTGCGCTATTCGTCGGGTTGAAATTCGGACACATCTTCAACTAAACGGTTTTTTTTTGTTCAAATAAAATATCGCAAGTCATGAACGGCGGAGAGAAACATAATAAGGAGAATGGTACGCGTTAGAATTCGCTCTTTGTTCACTAATGCGAAGTCTCTACGTCGACTGTTTACCTTTCTCGTTCACAGAGAAGACTCGCTTCAAACAGAACGATTACACTCACGACGTTTAGTACAATAAAAACTAATGGAGTCGTAAAGACGATGCAATATGAAGAAGCGATGTTAAAAATGCACCGGTGATTTGCAATTGGTAACGTTACGAGAATGCCAGGTGCGCGAGCGAGCGTCGACGCCGGCCGACCGCATTCCGCGACGCCGCCGCGGCGCCGCGAGCGGGGCGGTCGGCGAGCGCGAGGGATCAATCTGAGCGCACTGAAGTAACTCCTGCCTTCTCGTCACCGTCTCGTCACGTCCCCTGTCCCGTCTCCGGCCAATGTAGTATAGCTATCAAACTGATCGATTGTACATGCGATTATCTATTTTTTGTTGTGTATTTAAGTATGTTCTATATACAATAAGGTTCATTTTGCCTGCCTATAGGTTAATAATTGTAGTCGTATAAACTTTGCGAGTTATTTACGTTGTGTTGCCAGAAACAACCGTTGAAAATGGTACGGGTGAATGCGACATGTATTATTATTACTTTTGGCAAAACAAATATAAAGTACACGTACATTTTTTTAAATATAACCCACGGCCGACGCGGCGTGCTCCGAAAGAACTTGTAAGCGTTCCTCTCGAAACATGTATTACACGTTTCGAACCCTAATTGAACATATCGATGTTTCGAGCAATCAGTTGATCGCTTGCATTAACATCTCACTAACGTCTGCGCTGCATCAAAGAATAAAGAACGATGAATGGACTGGACTGGACACCCACCAGCGACATTGTTCGCCGCCGCGGGTTCAACGGACGGAGGCCGCGGCGGCGCTGTACGACTGGACTGTTTGTTACGATAACAATTGCCCCATTCAATTTATGTAATATAATCAATAACCAGAGACAACTCTCTTCGTGTAATCGTTTCGCGTTGTGTCGCGGGAGTGGAGTATATTTATGTCCAACTGCCCAGCGCTCTGTACGGGATCAGGTGTGATGTTACGACGGGAAGTGAGCTGTGTACGATTTTTAAAATGCAATAATAATTAAGGCGGCATATGGTACCTCGTCCACGCGTTATTTTTATTAAGCTGTGTAAAAGGTGCTTCTGGAATTACACACGTGACACAGTACGTACTGAATATAACACTAGGAGATTATCACACACATCCGCTTAAACTTGTTACGCGCCACTAACGTGATTCTTATTTTCCTCAAAAATAGGGTAAAATTAATTGAGCTGTGTACTTTTGTAAAGAGATTAAAACTTATTATTAAAATTATTATTTAAAACCGCCTAAACGCCACCGTCCAACGCTCGAACGACTGTCGCCTAACAAAATGATTTGATTTTTTTACCACCTCCGAAATAGTTTTCACGTTTTCATTGCTTTCTCTTGCTTCACGTTGCGTAGTGCCAAAATCGTCGTCGAGTCTCCAAATATTGCATTTCCGTTCGCAGGTAGGGAGTAATTCGTGATCAAATTGCGGTGCAAATGTGATTTTATACAAGTGTACTTGAGTGTATGACTTATTATTATTATATATATAAATATATATATCACATAGCATTTATATATATCGTAGTGTTTAATATGCGAACATTGACTATATCTGTGCGCTAAGTGTGAACGGTTCATAAATGGAACGTTTCAAAATGAACGCCCCCGTTGGACGTTGCGCCCGCCGTGCCTGCCGGCGGTGCGTCGGATGAGTGAACAGACAGACACACAGACAGAACAGTGTTGGTGTTAGGTTGGACGTTCGCGTGTCGACCGCGTGATCGCACGGAGCATGTTGATCAACACGTTCCTGGACACGGAGGACTTCGTGCACCTGTACTACCCGGAGGATGAGCCGCCGGCCGCGCAGGGCTGCGGCGCCAACGCTCGCATGGCCCCCAAGTACCCGCCGCGGCCGCCGTCCCCCGACTACAAGCAGGTACTTGTCGAGCGCGGTCGCCGTTTCACCGGTAACGCTGTAGTTTAAGTGTCACGAGCGTACGAATGTTGGGAGATTGTCGCGTATTTGAGTATGCACGTTCTGGAATGTTCGAATGTGAAAATGCAGCGGAGCGGAGCGGGGCGTTCGCGGCTGTTATCTTTCGAACACGCTATCGAAAGTCCGCTGCTTGCCGCAAGGATGTCTAACGGCGCGCGGGTTCACCTTGAAGCGATATAAATAATTGTTTACAATTGTAGCGAGCGCGGCCCGGCGCGGCGCCGCCGCCCCCGCGCGCCTCCATTCATGTGCCTGAACGCATTACGGTCGCGGCCCTTTGTCATTTCACACGCTCGTACCCTGTGGCTACATTCCCATGTTTGTGTACTAGTGCTGTGTGACAGAAAAACATGTGTAGTGTTCCACTGTGACTATATTTATATAAAGGTTAGATTTTTTGAGGGAATACTTTCTAAACTTATTAATAAAATGTCTTGTAATATAATTATATCAGCAAGTACCCCGCTTGCTTACGTGATATAGGCAAACTGCCAAATATCTCGTAACCTCACAAACCTTTATTATAAAAGACTTAAAAAGTCTTATAAAAAATTTAAGAGCTCATGTTACTCTCTAGATAATGTTTGTAAAAACCGGTTTGCTTGATGTAAGATACGATTAGCGTTTGAAATTATTTGCTTTTTATTCCGTTTTTTGTTGAATCTGATCCATTTAAATCCACACTCAATTCAAAAATGCAGGTCAGCCAGTGCACCTTTGTAAGCCGAACATCTTGTGTTACATTTTTGGTATATGCAAGAGTATTTATATTTTGTTATAACAGACATGGGTAGCGTCATGCAGGTAGAAATCGTGATTAATCTGATATCTGATGTTATCCGCATCTGTGTATTATTATTATATTTGATAC
>DWEI01006532.1:0-10022 GCA_018245875.1 Mysoria ambigua | reverse complement strand
GATGGATTTAGAAGAATATATGTTCTGTTAGTATCGGTATTACTCTGACCCCGTATGGTACTAGGCATGACGATATAATAATTCGGATCGGGACCCATTCCGGTAACAATATCCGACATAGTCACAGACTGAAACAAAGCCGGCCGACCAGTGCATCCAAAACTATCTGGAATAACGCCAATGAAATCTCGTGATACTAACTCATACGAACGTTAATTTAAATACGTTGGTTTACACATATCTTCACGTAAAGTCACTCATACGATAGGCAGAAATCATCGAGCTTGTTAATAAAAAATATACCTTACACACTAAGTAGTTTTTGAAACAATTTGAAGTAATACATATGTCGCAGTTGTGACTGTCAGACAACAGGTAATATGTAAACAATTCTATTTAATATAATGGGATAAAACCGAGTGACCGCCAACAAATCTATGTCATGTGTACGTCAGTTTTTCTAAGCTGTCGTACTATCGTAAGTGTGAGTTAATACTCACGAGAGGTCAATTATATGCAAGTACCGCGCAACGCACTTTCATTGTTACAAAAACATCAACGGATGTCCTTATATTAATCAGTAAATTTAATTTGGGTGTTCTATTCACAGTATGAATTTCATATCATAATATATCTGTACTTTTGCACCGTATTATTCAAATGTTGGACAACAGGTTTAGGCTATTTTATAGATTGAATCTAACTCCTTTAATTTGTTCTCGTCACACGATAACAGTTATAAAGAAATGCATATATTGGTATAGGTCATTACTATATAAACAAGTTGTCTTTTACGGGGTAAGCAGAGATAAGAGTGCGATGTCCATTAATTTATTTATCAATATGCTATTATTCATTATCCTTGTAGATATTGGTTGGTTGTTTAAAACTTATAATTCGATTCTACATTTAAACGCATCTGAAATGACTAATATTAATATGAGCGGCTTACGAATCGCGATAAAAGTACAAAAGGTAAAATGTAGTACGATCAAAAAATCACAAGTATGTATGTAGGTACGTCATAACTGCACAGGAGCTGCATCTGCTATCGCCGCGAACGGTCGGCGGCTAGCGCGACGGCGACTGGACACCGGCCAGATTTTCCGCGACAGAGCCTTCGACCCGCGAACGCGATCGAAACGAAAATATAATTATCGTTGTAAACAATGAACGAGCCGGAGCGGCATTCGAGCGACGCACGCCGCGCGCATCGCACGCGCGTACCGCAAACGGCACAAACTTATCGCCGATCGTACTCGTATTGTGCCTTATCGCGCGTACTAACTTAACTTCTCTCTTTTTAACCCTCACGACGATCGGAAAGAGACCGCCGGCACCACGTCAACAGGGGTGCGAGTGACCGAACACCCTTATCATACCGCGAATGATCTTGACATTGCGTCGTGCTAAATCGCGTGCGATTTGACCTGTGAGTGATTGATCATCGACCAGTAGGATTTGTTTACTCAATCAGGTACAGACTTCAGTGGCACTGACTCCATACTTCATGCTCGGACATGAATATTCATGCGTACATTATTGCGGATAACGTGTTATCTGCAGTTATTGTTCGGGGATCATTGTTATGGTGATCGGAGGTGCAAAACAACAGCGCAACGAGCACAGATTAGAGGAAATGGCATTTTAATTAGCCGACCGTGTAAAATGTATTTTTCTTGACAGGAATGTGGAAATAATATAATGCGGGTGTCTATTGACGTAAAAGCATGTGGAGGTCCTTTACTTGAGTCAATAATTAGTGAAGTGTTCATTGACTGCAGTGTCGGCGTTTGGTCGTTATAATTTTAAGTAGTGCACTCAATCATGTTCGGATGATTTATTTATTTAAGAAGCGCAGCGATTGAAACAGCATTAATTATTCAGTTTGTTGCTTCTTCTCGTTGTACAGTGGATTTGTGAGACATTTGTTGTGTTCCAGTTGATGGGTTTAGTTTTTTTATCTGTTTTCAAGGAGATCCGTCGCGTTTACCACCGGTCACGCGTTCAATGGCTCCACGGCTCGATGCATTAGTCGCCGATCGTACGAACTTGAATATAATACGCCATTAAACAAAACGTAAATAGCAGAAATACAATTCAGTAATTAAGAGCGAATGCGCCCAATAAAACACTTTATAGCTCGCTCCACATACACAATAGATAAGATTAAATATTCGCGACATGTTTTTCAAGTTTACAAGTTGAGTCAACTGTTTCAAGTTCAGAATTTTTTGTAAATTTATGAACAAATTCTTCAATTTTTAATGTCACGTTTCTTAAAAACTCGTGACAAAATGACAAGAAACAAGTGATTTTAAAAATCATCGCAATTTGCTAACGTTATTGTTATAAGCCTCGAATGTCAGTAATTTCCATAAAAAATCCGTCTACCATTACGATACATATTGTTATCACTGTATACAGTGAAATAAGGAAAACTTAGCGAGTTATATGAAAAATACTACATGCATTATATGTATCAGTATGTATGAGTTGCTTTAGTTGATGCTACAAATCATGATGTTGCTTGATCATTTCCAAGTCATCATGTGACAGGGTCACGTGAGTGCAGCCTCCGCAGTCATCACATCGTTTTATTGATTTATCGTTACTATCCATTGATCTATATACTTTATAACACATTGGTTTGGTTACATTACATATATTTTGCGAAACTTATCATATAATTTATATTATATGATAAGTTTCGCTAAGATTGAGGTGTTTCCGTACGGACTTGCTTTGTAAAATACTCGTATATAATCAAGCCAGGTTGCCTCATTATATAATTACAAAAGTAATAATTTTTACTTCTACATATTTTGATACAGTCAATACAGGAGCTTATTGTTATGAACTATAATTAGTTTTATACTACTTTTTATTCATGGATTATGATGTAATGCATTGTTATATCGATTTTACGTTTATTATGGTCAGTTTGAGTCAAACTATTAATGGGTGTTATCGGTGATATCAGACTTCTACGCAATTTAAGTTGTTTGTACGTAGAAGTGTGTATTTAGGGATATATTATTAATACATCTGTGCAATATAAAAAAATATTGAGTCAAAATATTTCCTATAAAAAACTAGAAATATATTTTCAAGGCTTATCCTTGTATATTTAAAAATATCATTTATGATCTTGTCATGTGTTATTTAGATAAAATCAGCAAATTTTCATGAATATTCCTTTAAATGTAACATCTGCCATTAATTAATATTATAATTGCATAGATAATAGATAACAATGTAATTA
This sequence comes from Mysoria ambigua, assembly GCA_018245875.1. Lineage (NCBI taxonomy): Eukaryota > Metazoa > Arthropoda > Insecta > Lepidoptera > Hesperiidae > Mysoria > Mysoria ambigua. The sequence continues at coordinate 6,757 of DWEI01006532.1, read as the reverse complement.
TTATTTTTATTATGTAACAAGTTCATCGCAATGAGCGTTATCATTTTTAGTTATGATGCCGTTCAATTTAATGTTCTATTTCTTGTTCACACCAAGAGTTCTATATTTGGAGAAGATTTCACTACTCGTTTGTGCTACTAGCATTGTTTAAACATTTTTATCGAGAATCTTATCGAACGTGTTGTTGAATAACCCGATGTACGCATAAAATTTAAAAATATCAAGTTTTAAGGTCGAATGATCAATCGCTCACAGTTTCCGTCACAACGCTAGTCTACATTTGGTGTATGTGATTAGATCTACGCTGATAGAGGACTATAGAGAAGAAACAGGGATCTTGCAGTGCTTGTTGTGACCGTTCGTGATTTGTAACAAATCGTTCATTGAAATGAAAATTGCAGTGATGTGACGTGAGGTGCGACGGGCGATGAAAAGTGTTTGACGTCGACTCGCGAAGGAAAACTGGAGGTCGACACGTATGAGGTGTCAGTTGACGTCCAGCTGACAACAGATGTCATCCCGACACAAGTTGGTAAGTCGATAGGCACTGTGTCCGACCGTCACGTGATGAACGAACGATTAAAACTTTTTCTTGGTTAATACATTCCAACGTGACGTTTAGTTTTGTTTTTTGGTTAAAAATTAGGACATTACTGAAAACTCTATATTAAGTTTTAAAAAAATTTGAACCAAGTTCAAACAATGCACGTATGTGAAATCTGTATGTATTATATCAGTGTTTTAAATTCCTCAGCTCATGTAAAAAACTGTATTTAAAAATTCGGTGAAAAGTAATTTTAATTATGAATCAATTTGCAAAGCATTGTAACATTTGCTATGTATATTGTGTCAGTTTGAAAAGTATTTAGTTTAATCGTTATAATCCAATTCATAGAAAAAGTTGTTATAATTTAATTGTAAAACGTGAACGTAACTTCACGCCTGTAATCCCCAAAGAGGTAGGCAGAGGAATGCAGAATTTTCCCACGATTCACCAGTTACGTTTATATTCCACTATGGAATAGGTGCTGAGCCTATTGCCATGCATCGGGCACATATCCAGACTCGGAACTACTAATTGAAAATCTAAATTAAAAACTGTAGTAGTGTTCGACCCGGGACCTCCCGATCGGCAGTCGCACCCGCAGCCAATACGACCAACGAGGCATTCAAAGTTATAATTTATTCATTTATTATATTTTTTAAGTACCACAATGATGTAGGCCAACAAATTGTATCACACTGTGAAACAAGTAATTGTTTTTATCGCTTAAATGTACTATTACTAGTTTATCGTTAGTTATACGGCATGTCACTTAGTACTCATATAGCGGAAGTATAAATTTTCCTCTAAGTATCGCACTGAAAGGAAATCCTGAAGGACGAACGCGGAAAAACATTGAAAGTGACAGCGTAATTGGTAATGATGTGATATCTGCTTACCTTAAGGGACTAGTGATTGATAATTTGATAGGAATAGTGATTGATAATTTTTAAATGTTCAAAATTATTTTTGTAACGCATTAAGAATTGGTAAACTATCATAGTATTATATGAAGGTTTTACAGTATGTGCATTTCGATGGGCTGAAATGGATTGGTTTAATTTTAAAAAAGCAAATATAACTTTATTTGTTCGTACACGATGAGCTTTTGATAAAAAACATGAGATGAGGTTTACGGGTTACAAAATTTAATTAAAATCGAGATTATTACGACTATAACTTTGATATACTCAGATGCTATGTTGACAATTTAATAACTTTAATAAAATAATTATACACTTACTCATTTTTCTGAACTGTGGAATAACAAAGAGTTGATGAACTTTATGATGATGATGGTGATGGTTTTTTTAACTGTGTTTGTGTATATATTGTTCCGTTTGATTTCCTTAACGTCGATTTTATATTCCATTAATTATATTTTATATTGAATTTAACCTACATAATTTTTATGTCTCTTTTATAGTTATTACAAATTATCGTATTATGTTATTTGATATAAACCTTTGTAACAATAAAATACCACGTAAAAATACCATGACGCTTGTATTCCACGACGAGGTAGGCAGATGCGTGTAGAACATTTCCACGTTTCACCAGTTACGCTTACGTCCCATTATACAAAAGGTGTTGAGCCTATTGTCATACACATATCTAGACTAGAAAACCAAATTTATGAAAATTCACTAGTGCCCGACACAGAATGTGAAACTAGGGCCTCGCGACCGGCACTCGCGTTTACAACCAACACAACTAACGACGCGGTCAACGTCTTAAAAATATGAATAAAAAAATAGAAAATAAAAAAAATATAAAAAATTAGTTTAAAAAAATAGACATTTTAACAGCGCTATTTCATCTATTATATCTTCCGGTGGTTCTCAATTCGTTTCTTTTTCAAATGTCATGACTTTGGTTTTGTTCACACACAAAAGTCTTCAGCTTGTAGCGAAAGCGGCAATACTGCGTAGACTGCGTAAAACTTATTGATTGCCTTGAACTTTATTCTAATTTACTAAGCCAAAGAAAAGATGACATTTAATGCCAAAGTTACAAAGTAGAGGCCGTATCTTAGTAAAAGTACCAAATCAGTATGTGGGATATCGCTCAAGATTTTTTTTTGCGACTGATCTTTTCCAATGGTCACATTTGGGTTACGCGTTATAGTATATAGTTCGATTCCCTTTAAAGCAATTAAATTAATAATAAATCGAAGTATCCACTTCCGAGTTTTAATACTTTTGGATGTCGTTCTATCTTCATTTCCAGAACAATCACGAGACTAAGAATCCTTATTCGCGGCTGTGTGTGAGTGCGAGTGTGAATGCGAATGTGCTGTTAATTATCGATACAAGTTTAAAAGTTAATGTAGTCTTAAAGGCGGAATGACAAGTCGTTTAATATTAAACTAGTAAAGATATACATATTATGATGTAACGTATGTCAATGAGAAAAAGTTTATGTATGTGCGTGAAGTGAATGATTAATGTAGAAGAAGCACGCTGAGTGTTTACCGATCCTCAGCACCCGAAGCTTCCTGCCCACACCATGAGGGTTCTATCGTAACGACATAATAACAGAAAAAAACATTTCATAGATCACATATCACTTGCATGTTACATTTACTGGTATATACATACATATGCATTTAAGATTAAAAATTAACACTTCAATATATAGAAGTATTCTCAAGACTTTATGTAAATTTAGTGTGAGAAAGTGATTATTAAAACACACCTCATTGGAAACATAATATCTCAAATCAGTTGTCTATTACGTAGCACAGTGCGTGCAAAAACATGTGAAAAAAGATCTAATAACAGGGATACGTGTATATCATTACGTACTTGCTGTCGTCATTTATAATTAATATCACGCAACGGGGTTCGCTTGGTCTGTTCCAGTTTCGCCGTTGAACTCAGCGCTAGCTGATACTGTTGTATTAAGAACTAATTTACAATGACGTGACGGATGCTATTATTATAATGAAATATCAATTACTAGAAGATAGGTACTGTTAAAGGTAAAACTCATAGATAAAGGTGAAATTCTTCGATTATGGGAATGCTTGAGCAACATTTGGTTTAAATGAATGTTGTGCTATATATCTATGAATTGAAAACGCAAAATGTCCGCTATTTTAAATCGTTACCAATAGTCTTACGGGGTAGGCGGAGAGCACCGATAAATATCTCAAGCCGTCTACATTAACTATTCTCTTCATAAAAATATATTAATTAAAAAGTCAAACTCGTTAAACAATAGCTTAACACCTAGAAAATCCCGTGTAGGCTGTCCATAGAATCCGGTAGCTCGTGTTGACTTTGCGTTTATTTTTCCACCCAACGGCTACGGCTCTCGCGGTTGTAGGAAATCGTGTACTTTGTTGGAAAACAATCGTCAACTCTCGTCGCAGCTTGCGAGAATCCGGAGTCTCGCTTTGTTGCTTCTATGATGTAAAAAAGATTGGCTCGTATTATGAGATCGAATTGAATTGAATTTAATTGCGTATTGACTTCCGTATACGTGTAGGTATTAGTTGAACCGGACTAAGCATGTGACTCGGCAGGTGCCTTACTGTTGCCGTGTCGCGCACCTGCCCATAAACATGTTCAGTGCCTTTTTTGTACGGAACGTGCGATTGTCTCTTGTTGCTTCGTCATATCGGATAGTTTAAGGAGTGCGAAAATAATAGGGATTACCGAATATCTCTTTTCATAAAGCTATATGTGCTTGTATGAAACAATTCAAAGAAATATTTCGCGGTATTGCTCGATGAGCAGTGATAGCGCAGTGCTGAAACAAAGGTTTTATTAAGTGGATCTTATTAAGAGGAAATTAAACTTTACTTGCGATGAAGAGGTACATTATAAGGGAATTTATGTAAATTAAATTCCTGTATGCATTTTTATAATGTGTATGAAAACAGATCTAGCCCACAATTGGCAAAGTCTATACAATATCGTCTTAAACCTCATTATGAAAGCAGAGACCTGACCAACAGAAGTAGAACAATGAAAGTATTAATTATCATGTTAAATGCTTGATTTGTGCTCGGATAAAAATAGTTCTGAGAAATGGACAGACGACTAATGAATATAATCGGATCAGGAATACAAACTTACATACACGCAAATATATGTTGTCCCTAAGAAACCTGTCTAAACAAGTTTCGACTTTTTTTATACACTGGTACGTATAACATACCTATACAATAAAAATCTCAACTCGAGGATTAGAACAGCGGTATATTTACAAATGCGTTCAAATGACAAAGAAAATAATAATTCATATAATATATCATGCAACTGAATCTCATTCGACCAAATCGGCAATATGTTGCTTGTTTTCGTTTCAATATCATTTAACACTGTACGGTATCAAGACGAAACGGCTTCACGTGAAATCTACCTCAAAGTCTACTTGGAATCGGACCACTTAAAAGAACTATACTATACTCTATATAACTAAAATATACTCATACATATTATGAAGGTGTGCAAATCTAGACCCGGGGTACAGGCAACGGACGTTAAGAGTGACCTCGCGAAATGTTTACGAGTGCAATCAAGAGTGACGCGGCTGTGGCGGACGTAAGTGATAAAACCGGATGATATTATGCGAGGGGGGACGTAGTGTGGTGACAGAGAGGACCGGCATGCAGCATTTTATATATCTATGTTTTAACCGATTCGGGGTCATCGTTTGAAAACAAAAATTACTATACCGTCACGCGAGATCGATTGCGGGATGAACAGACGGCATAGTATCAAATATTCTATCTTTATATTCAAAAAACGTGCACCGATTTTGGTGATTTTTAACTCCCCTATCAGCCAATGTTCAACCTATTTTATTAATATCGATAAGTCCTGGTTAACCTCGGCTGTTACTTCGCATTGAACATTTATCAAAAATATGTAGCAAACATGTATCAAAAAAATAAACATGCAAAAAAATATTTACGAATATAATTGTAACCCGTGCGCGGTAACTTGAGACCTTTGCACTGTTTGTGCGCGGTCGTTTCTTCAATGATTAAATTAATAGTTATTCAGTTCGAATATAGTTGTATAGGAAATTAGCACCTACAACTCTAAGAATTCTTTTCTACTAAGCTTGTCTAATTCTTTATTTATTTTCTCTTGATAGGTTGACCACAGGTTAACGATAGGTTACATAGGAATTCAACCTAACTGGTAAAACGTGGAAGTGTACTACATTCCTCTGTATACCTCTGTGAGGATTACATTCATGATGTTCTGTTTTATTTGTCTTTGTTGAAGTCGTAATTCTTTATTCCTCTCCTAAACTCTATTTAAGAAAGACAGTTGGCAAACAATTTCTTCGAGACTATAAAAAACTTATAAATGAATTTTTAGTACTGCACGAACACTTCGCTGTGACGTCATCCCCCCGGTCTCATGTTGTCGCGCGCGGGTTGTACCTGTAAGAGAATAAGAGAAATAATGTATGACATATGAATTCTTATCAAAAATTGTCATTGCTTTTATCAGTTTGATTGAAGCGTACAGACTTATTTATCTGCTCGGTCAGTGTTGCCATTTCATCTATTGTATACTGTAGCTAGTGGGGATGAAATTTTTCCTAGAACATTAATATCTATTTACAGCCTTAGATACATACGCATCTGAGCCTTACAGGATAGGTGAAGCCTGGAAATGTTCACTAAATATGAGTAAGTATTCATAAATAGTTTTCATCTTTTCTAGCTATGTCGAAATGCATATATTTATATTAGTGTATATTTTAATCTTATCTGTGTGTATTTTCACTACGCTTGTATGTACTTGAAATGTTCCTTGTGACAGAATCTCCGCTCGGTAAGTAAGGTTTTGCAACAATTCACTCATATTATATTTTCGTTGGAAATATGTTACAACGAATCAAAATTACCGAATAATAAGCACCCAAAAATGTATTAGGATTAGGATAATATATATTATGGATTAGGTTATACTAGCTCGATATTAATTGTTATTATTCTGTGCCAATGTTATCCGAAGCAGTGTGCTATAATTGACTCCTCCGGAAACATCCCCAAAATTATGATGGAAAGCTTCCGGCAAATCCTTTGAAGTGTTATGTGGGTAGGCAGTATTCACAGATAAATATAGAATAAAAGTACGATTAGCTGAGCGTCGACGCGTCGCAGCTTGACTTGACTTGACTAGTCGTTCGTCGCCGCGGCGTTTAGTCGCCGCTTGCAACGAGATTGCGGGCCTCGAGGAC
>DWEI01006531.1:0-10022 GCA_018245875.1 Mysoria ambigua | reverse complement strand
CAGTTATTGATGTTAAATATTTGTTTAGATTAAACTCATATACTCCTGAATTAAAAAAAATCTGATATTAACACTACAGAATTATATTTTAGAGAATCTTAAACAAGTTTGCCTGATCACAAGCGACACAGAGCCTTATCTATTGTAACCTAATCAGATAGCTTAAAAACAATCTTTAGAGAAAATTTTGCTACCAGAATAAATACTAAACACTTATTTACTTAACACTGGTCCTAAATTGGATTTTGTATTTTAAACCTCACTTTAGCAATCAGTGTAATAACCACGATTATAATAAATCAGACTGGCCCATTAGTGCCGTCGTTGGTGGACCTGACTTGCGCCGCGGGACGGGGGTTCGATTCCAACCCAGAATAAATATTTATGTGATGAGCACAACTATTTATCCTGTATCTAGTTAACATACCACAAGTTTTGGCCGTGTCTAAAGATGTCGCCTAGATATTCTTATAATAGACTATATTTGAGCGCAATAAATTAAAATTTCAGCCGCTGACATTAAACTACACAATATTCTATCACATCTTGCACAATGAGCGCTAATTAGTTTTTTATAGTTTTATTCTATCTAAATTAGCGTGTAATCATACCTGTAATCCCTGAAAGGTAGACAAAGGTTATTTATTATACTCCCACGTGGCATCAGGTATATTTACGGCTGCTACAAAGTCAACTAAGGAGGCAATCAGCATATAATTATATAGATATACTTTACACTCATACACAGAACAAATACTTGTGCTCCTTACATTAATATTTATTCTGGTTGGGAATCGAACCCAGGGCCCAGTGCTTTTTCTACTGTATGAACGCGTCAATCTATAAAGGTTCATGATGTTTCCATAACTTGTAACTGGCGGGAAATGTACGAAAATTTAAGAATTGAATCTTTTTTCAGCTAGTCTTGTATGGTAGACATAGTTAACGCTTTTTAATTCAACGTAAACGTAAAGTAATAAATAAATTAGCTGAAACACGATTTTTCAGCGTAAGAAAGACAAAGGCGCCCCGGTATGGAGAGTTTAATAAGTTCCATCCAAGTGTTATTATCCAAGTGTTACATTTTCATAGATGCTATAAAAGTACGTATGTAAATGAAATAATAAAATTTTCATTTTGCAGAAAAGTCCAAATTCACAAAGCCGAACCAAAAGAAGTATCAGTGCGACAAATGTAAGCAGATATTCGATCAAATCGCTGAATTCAAGCAGCACATGATCGGGAACCATAAAAGTCCAAAAGCCACAGTCATGACAGGCGCCAGCGAAGTGAAGTTCATGTGCTTGGAGTGTGGTAAGAACCTCAAGAATCAACAGAAGTTTGAGATGCACTGCCTCGGCCACGGCGACCCGGAGCTCGAATGTAACAAATGCCACAAAGTGTTCGCGTCCAAATTCACCCTGCGCACCCACAGAAAAATACACTTAAGAAAATATCCCTGTAAGTACTGTACGAAAACCTATTCGAGCAGAGACGAGTTGAGAACTCATTCGGCGAAGATTCATTTCGTCCTCCTGTGCGATGTGTGTACGCTTGCAGCCGACGACTGCGAGCGGGCGTCGGGGCACAGGGCAGGGCGGGGCGCGCGGGGCGCGGCGGCGCTCGGCCAGCGGCCGGGCAGCGACGCCGGCCCGCCGACGCCCGCGCCCGACGCCTGCGAGCTGGAGATCATGGAGCGCGACATAGTAGACTTGAACAAGCAGGACGAGATGTCGCAGGCCGACTCCGTCATAGCCAAAGTTGTCTCGAACGAAATCTTTCTTCGGCATTCAAAAAAGTCGAAACGCAATAATAAGTATAAAAATGTTATTATTATTTTTATATTTCGTGTCAATTTCATAGTACTCGTTTTACGCATAATTTCATGCTTGATTCGTTTGTTCGAGGGTACAAAATATTAGTGGTAAAACAGTTGCATAATATTTGACACAACAAGTAAAATGTCGAATTGTATGTTTCAGAGCTGCGACGTCTGTCAGAAAATATTCGACCGGGTCGGCGACCTGAAGCGGCACCTCATCGAACACGTGATCAGGAGCACGCTGGCCAAAAATCCCGTCAACAACCACGGGGCCCTGGACATCGTGTGCGAGGTCTGCCGCGCCGAGTGCTTCACCAAGATAGACAAGTACAAGGCGCATCTACGCGAGCACGCCAAGGTCACGCTGTACAAGTGCACATTTTGCGATAAATCCTTCAGCGACTCCAGCAACTTCTCGAAACACAAGAAAATACACGGATCCACATATTTCCAATGCGATCTGTGCCAACGCAAGTTCAACTCAAAGAAAATGATATCCCTGCACATGGACTATCATAACAGAAACTCTCCAATCCAGTGTTTTTATTGCGACAAAACATTCCACTTTCAGTCGATGTTGAACAAACACATCCGGGCCGCTCACACCAAACAAATGTGTTCTAGATTTCGATGTAGATTCTGCCACAAATATTTCAGAAGTTTAAAAGAGAAATGGGACCACGAATGGATGGTTCACAACGTTAGAAAAATGATAGTCGATTGCAGAATGTGCGGCGCGAAGTTTAGAAAATATTCAGAGTTGAAACGCCATTGCAGCAATAACCATAACATGGACATACCCCCGGCGAAGAGGTTACTCAAAAAATGGAAACTTATTTAACGGCTGGTCCGTATTTCGTTTTCTTCGTTAACTTTAAGTTATTTAGATTTCAAATTATATTACACTGCCATCTACCGACAGTTCGTCGAAACGGACATATCAAATATATGTCTAATTAATAATAATCCTCGTAATGTGACACGTGACGGCAACGATAGTTATATCGTGTCGTTACGAAACCTAATACCTCTTTAACGCAAAATCGGATTCAGTGGTATATTTCGTTGTTTTTTTTTTCATATTTAGCATTTGTTTTTATAAAATAAGAGGTAATAGCATTCATATAGGTTAACATTATTTAAATATTGTTAACATTTAGTTACCCGCTAGGAATTTGTACAGCCTAGTGAATTCTGTATTAAAATGGTAAGGTATTTTTAAAGAACTGATGTTTTTTTAATTTCTAAGAAAGAACTGGTTTATTTGATGATCTTATACTCATAGCTATACGCTATTGTTTTTAGAAATCGTCAATATTTCTTACAATATTTTTATATTAACGATAACTTGGGACGAGCAATATATTTTTTGCCAGTAGCTTGCTTTATTAGAGACAAAATCGATCATATCTTATTTTTTATGGTTGAAATAAAAATATCAAATGAAAAAAGAAAACGGATCTGTGTCACTTCTTACAGTCACGAAATTCGAGTGTCTATACCTAAACGATACTTTAGAAATGATTTCGTAAGTAGCTATAAATGTGTGTAAAATTTCTCTGATTCAAACGGTAAAATATGTATTTACGTGCGTTCCGTCGCGATTTTGTTTAGGTAATAGACGCCATTAGTGACTTTGATTCCAATAAATAATATTATTGGTTACAATAGATTTGTATGTAATTATTTTCTTGAAATACATAATCACATAAATAGTATTTTTTACTGTGTCTAACGTTTTTGTATTCGTTCCCGCCTGTTTTAAAAAGATTGTAGTATAATGAACCTTGTCATTACCGTTGACGTGCAACTGTTATTTTTTTCTGTTTTCCCAGATTTAAGGTTTACATACAGGATATTTGAGTGCTGTTGTATGTTCTTATATTGGAACCAGGTAATAATATATTTCTTAACTTTTTATATAATGCGAGGAACTTTGAGTTTGTCACGTATAACTTTCGAATATTGTTATTGTCTAGGCATAATTAACAGAACAATATTTATATACATTTTCAGAAAATAATTAAACTTTAAGAATAAAAACAATAAGTGTAACCTGAAATCACTAAATCTAAAAATACTCTCAATTATAAAAAAATACTTATGAAGTATCTTATATTTTTGGTTAACTAATTATAGAATTTAATAAGTTGATTACCAATCGTGTTATCAACTGAGTAACTTACATTTATGATCTCGTCTATTGTTAAAGATTCATGTAGTTTTACTTTTGTTATACATAATTTACACGTTTGTTGAATTTATTTTTAAAGCTATCATGTTCTTTTTTTAATTAAATTTTTTGTTAATTATCTTTGATTTTGTTTTATTTTAATTATATTTATCAGGCATTTTGCTTTATTATGTTCAACACTATTAGGGAATCATAAGTATGTAATTGTAATTTATAAGAAATCATTATTTTCTACCATGTCAATGGACACAAGAGAAAGAAATGAAGATTTTGCATCTCGCTTTTACTTGAGAGATTTCATTAAGCACATCATCTATTTTCGTGCTTTAGATATATCAATTTATTTTAAATACATTGAGAAATGTTCGCTGCTATCATTATTGAGAGCGTATGTAGTGCGCAATGTACGTTAATTTTATAACGATGTTCGCACTGGTGTCGTGAGGAAAACGCCATGTTCGAAGCGGTCTTCACCGACCTTGGGCCGCGAGTGCCGCGACGCATGCGCTCAGTGAGTTCGCCACAACAGACATCGGATTTCCACTCGACATTTCCACGCCACAGTCCGCGAGAGTGCGCGAGTTGAGTGTGTCGTGTTGTATCGCTCGCGCAGTGAACCCGCGACCGTACATATTATACTAAACATCTCATTCATTTACTTAATTTACCTAAAATCATCTGTTATACCACACTCGTTATTCAATAATACAGTGATTTATACAGATTCGTAGGCATCGGCTGGATAATAAGGTTAGTATTAAAGACGATTATCTTTAAGCCGTCACGTTTCGTCAATTCAACGTGCTAATACGCTGATTCCATACAGAGTTTGTTTGTGAGTTTGTCCGTGTGTTTGTTTATGTATCGCCGGGCGTGGAGCTCAGTTTTATTGCTCCCTAATAATGTAATATTCTTAGGTACCCTTTGGGATATATTTGTCTGCGGTAAACTTAAATTTCCATTCATTCTGAACGATTTCTTTGTCTAAACAACTCCGGTTTGTTAGCGGTAACGTGTAAATCAGGTATCGACGTTGCATTAACATTACTGAATGTAGGCACCTGTTAATGTAATATTGGGCTAAATATAAATTCAGGGCCCACAATAACGCGCTGTTACAGAAGTGGTCGTAACACCTACACGAATACTGAATATCGACAGCTTCCTATAAGTAATTTCTTGAGCAATATTTCAGGATGAATTATATTTCTACCTTTATATAGATATTTCATATGTATATAAATTTATATTCGAAGGTAAAATATATACTTTTTATAGTAGTTCTAACAAAATGTACGTACGTAGATATTTATTTAACTATAAAATAATTTGAATTAACGATTTCATTGTTTTGAGATAATTGGAACGTTTATTCTCACGGAAGGATGTTTTTTGCTCTGTTTGAATATTTTTGTATTTAATTTTATGATTGATTTCATCCGGTTCAATTAAAATTGAGTGTTGATAATATATGATTAAAAATGCTGCCTTATTACCGTCATAATATTATTACCAATATATTCTTAAATTATTAATAATGAATTATTTTACTATTATCCACTAATTCCCTTGATATTACCAAGAATTTTGCAAGTATAAACTTGCAATTTAGTGTTAGCTGTATACTCATATATCTACGATCAGATTTATCTGATTGTGTGCATATAGCTATACTTTCAATCCAGTAAATGTGAATTTAAATGGTTCAAGTGGTACCTAAATGTGAATTTAATCGTTTAACTTTAAATGGCACGGCTACACAACGAGAGATACGGAGGGCCTCGTCAATGTTTCAATTTTAGAATAACAGAGTATTTAAATACTTATATCTACAATTGTATTTTATTTTAACGACCCGACATGCTAATTCTAAAATTCTCCATTTATACTAGGTAAGTGATTAACTTGTCAGTATATTGTTGTCATTTATCAATATTATTGACGTAATTACAATATTAATGAAATGAATTTCATATATATTTACTCAAATTTAGTTTTATCGAATTAATTCTATAATATAATTCAAATAACGCTTTCGTGAATATATGCTAATTCTATTTACCGCCAGCAAATCCTCGCTACTTTGTTGCTATCTTCCTATTTGTATCTTGAACTGTAATCTTAGTTATTGTTTGTGTCATGAAAGCTGCCAGTCAAGCGTAGATTAGGACGAAGTTGAAAGACAAGTTATTTACGCCTCATGTGTGACTAATGCGTATTATATTTATTGACTTGAGAATCTCCGCTTTTCAGTTAACTAATTTTGTTAGTTTTATGTTAATCCATTCAGCTGACATTGAGTTCAGTAATATATTATGTATAAAATTAACCAATAATAATAGGTCTTTACCTATGAAATTGCCGTTTTGCCGTACCGTACATTTCAAATCAAAAAATTCTTTTTTGTCTGATAATTCTAACTGCAAATTTATTTTATTTTAAAAATATTGTTTTTTTTCAAAGTCGTCATTTGTTTAATAGTTCGTGTTTTGTTTTTAACGCATTCAAACGTTTTTCGTCGTCGTGGATGCATTAAAAATTCGATTAAACCACCCTTTATTGGTTTGCCCGCTTCCGTTCTGTAAATTTTGTTTTGAAAAATGAACCCTGTGGTCGTCGGAAAACTGGTCGACAATGACGGATTATTGTGGAAGCTAATGAAACTTCACCTACTGCTGAATGAGCAGCAGCTTTAGACGTAAGCATCAAAACAATATTGGTCAATTTGCGTCAAATTGGCAAGGTTAAAAAACGTTACTTCAAACCTGTAATCCCCGAAGAGGTAGGCAGAGGAATGCAGAACACTCCCACGTTTCACCGGTTACGTTTACGTCCCACTATAGAATAGGTGGTGAGCCTGTGCATCGGTCACATATCCAGATAAATCGGCCAGACTCCGGACCTCTACTAGACAATCTAAAAATTTTTTATTAGTATTCGATCCGAGAATAAAACCCGGGACCTCCCGATCGGCAGTCGCACGTACAACCAACACAACAAACAAGGCAGTCATATCGTGTCCACTGGTGGACACAGATTTCCGCCCAGAATAAGATGTTACCCACACTCGTTTAATAAAACGTTACGTGAAAAAAATTTTGGAGTTTAAATGAGAAAGTATGTAGTCCGATGATTCGGGCCTGTACAAAGAAAGATAGACTTGAGTGGAATTACGAGGCATAAAATGCGAACCGTGAAAGATCCTGAAAGAAATCTAGATATAGCTGGACCTAATGGATAAAGTACTCATTAATGGTTCTGAACACAGCGGCGTGTGTTAACAGGGAAATGGCTGTAAACGAAGCGCGTTAGGTCAGCAAGGACAGCACATTTGGCACTCTGTGCTCTCTGTCTATTCTATGGAGGATGTGGGGTGACATTACGAAAAATGTATTACTAGAAGAGTCCCATTACCTTTGGGAAGTTATACATATTTTCGTCTGATTGGCATTGTCGTTAATAGATGTTATTCTAATATGAAGCTTTTGGAATACAGTATGTTGTAGCTGACTTGTAAAAACGGTATTAGGATTTTTCACAGATTTGCTCAATTAAGATGAAATGTGCTTTTCTTTCTGAATTGGTCGCCTGAAAAACAGCAACTTTATGTTCTTAATAATCGTAGTTTACAAAGACTACTTATTATTCGATCCTGAATTTTCTTTTCGGGAATTTATAGAAATGAACAATTAGATTGACGTTGCAAGCGCACCTCTGAATATTTTGCTATTTCATTCCAGCCTGCGACCAACACGAAGGAATACCCCCACAAGCAAAGGATACGCAACTTGCGCAGGCTGATAGCGCAGGGCAAGGTCCACCCTACACCGGAGACACTCATATTTTTCCTCTGCAACAAATTTGCTATTTCCGAAGAGCGTCAGAGCAAGGTATCGACTTAGTTTAACTTTAGATTTGATGTAATTTTGCTAAAATCTGAAAATGTGTTTATAATATTAAAAAGTTCGTGTATAAAATAGTTGATGTAATTAAATTTTATAACTTAATAATCCGATTTATTAGATTTTATGAATATATGTATACATAATTAAGTTCATACCATGTAATAATCCTTGTATTGATCAATTTTGAAGATTTGTTATTGTTATTGTGATTTGTGATTTTTATTATCTAGCAGTAAAAATACGTTTTGAGAGGTTGAGAAAATCACATAAAACCTTATGTAAAAGTGCCATACATTGTATTAAAAACACTAAGTCATCAATTGAAACCTGTCGACGTTCTGGTGCCGGCGCCAAGTCTGTCGGCGATGCATTCGATACTTACACGCGCGCGCTCCCGCGACGGCGTCGTCGCTCGGGTCGGTGTTGGGCCGTCGAAAGACTTAGAGGTACGCTGGTAGTTTCTGGCCAGTTATGGCGAGTGTTATCCATCGACAATTGTGGTCGAGTGATCAATAATCGCTTACGCTCTAAACAGGCGTTATTACTATACTGAGAAGTTATTGTAAATTTTCGATCCTGTCCATCAAAAGGTAAACGAAGTGTTACCGTTCCACCAAATGTGCCCGTCTCAACTCCAGCGTGTTAGTTGAATATAATTACCTAACATGTATTATCGTGCTTAAATACAAAGAATGAGAGGAAATATGTATAACATGTAGTAAATTATTCAGTATATGAAATAATATTTATATTTTGTTGTAATATATTTATAAATAATGTAAGGTTCAAATAAATATGTAAAAAAAATGTCGCCTTGTAATTTAAATTTTCATTATTATTCACTGAAATGCATTTATTGCAGTGCCCTCTGTGTGAACAAATACTTTTATATTACAAAGATTTCAATATGTATAAAATTATACAGACCTCTATTATCTCTCTTAGGTATCGGCGGCCAAGAATGATATGAAATTGACCTACCACGAAACAAACAGGTATCCAACCGATCGATCAGTACACCGAGAAACAAGATAAAAATAAAATACTTTCGACAAACTCAAATGGGAGTCATTACATATACTTTATATACTTCATAAAAATTATCTACACATAAGACTTTTAATATAAAACAAAATCGAGTTTCTCAAATATAACTTATATAAAGAATTTAAAATCGTCGCTCACACGTCGCCGCGAGCGAGCGCCGCGGCGCGGCGAGGCCGCCGGTTTAATGTACAACGTCCGCGGGCGGCCCCGCGCGCCGCGGCCGCGGAATAAATTAATCAACTCAGAAAGTAACTCGAACATCTGCACTAAAACGAGTCGCACGTCGCACGCGCGGACCGGCCCCGAGCGTCCCGAGGCGCGTCACTAACGTCCGTCGGGCGCCCTCGCGCGCCGCAGTCCGCGAGGCGCCGCGCCGCCACACTATCACTGTGCCGCAGCGCCGCGCGCGCTCGCTAGGTGGCGGGCGGCGGCGCGGCGGGCGCGGGCGCGGGCGCCGGCTTGCCGCCGGCCGCCGCGCCGCCGCCACTCGCCGCCGTCTCCTCGTCCTCCTCCTCCTCGGGGTCGAATTTCAGCATTAGCTGTTTGAACTAAAAAAGGAGAAACGATCAAAATTAAAACGACTGCAAACGTCTTTCCGTTCCTTACCCAGTCACTGCTGCTGAATGACCGCTGTCGAGTTAGTGGCAACGCCGGCGTACCTCCAGATACTCGTCGACGAGACGGCGGCGGCCGCGCTCGTCGAGCTCGTCGGCGGCGTCGTTGGCGTGCAGCTGCGCGATGGTGGCCTTGGGCTCGAACTGCGGCGCGAGCCGCCGCGACACCGCCTTCTCGTACACTTTAACGCTCTCCGACGGAGAATATTGATTGATTTTTCTGTTAGTAAAAAAATAAATGTCATATTTAGACGCACATTATATTACTTATTCATTACTCCTTATAAATATAATCCAAGATGCGATATTTAAACGTTCAATTTCCTAATGGCAAACTAAATTAATACCATATTTTATCATTTACATGCGCCTATAGGTTAGTGGTTCGTCCATCCTCATAATAATCTATTAAAACCACCTAGGTCCTCAAGGTCCAAATG
>DWEI01006530.1:0-10022 GCA_018245875.1 Mysoria ambigua | reverse complement strand
ACCGGTGAATCGTGGGAATGTTCTGCATTCCTCTGCCTACCCCTTCGGAGATTACAGGCGTGAAGTTACGTTTATTACTGCTTATGAGTTATCGTTAAGATAATATATGACGGAGGGTTGATATGAAAAAAAAATAAAGTAAAATTATAACAGGATATTTTCTATAGCCGTTTATGTTATTTAACTATGTAGTTGAACAATTTCCAACTACATAGTTAATCATCAGTATGAATGGAAGATAAGAATCATAGATAATAAAAAAATACGTTCGTCCGTCCGTCCAAACGTTTGTACACTTGGGAAGTATCTAATGTTACGTAATACCATTGACTGTACGTAACACGAAATAAATACAACAATAAAACAGGCGATAAAACTTAATGCCAGTTATTATCAATCGTTTTCCTTGTCTGGATAATAAAATCTTGAATAGGATTAAGCCGCTCGTAAAATCGTTTCTCTAATATCTGAAGTAGAAGCATTTCTATTATTTTTGTTATAAATAAAAATACTGAAACAGAAGTAATGCTGAGGTGTAGAGAGAAGTGAATGGTTAGAAAGCTAGCAGGTAAGAAGAAAAAGGAAGGGAAAATAATAAAAAAAGCGGTGAAGCGGTATCCAGATTCCGAATCACTACCAGAATTATCATTTAAATTTTTTAGTAGAAAATTTTCTAATTAGAAAATGTTGTAGCAGTCCATCCGAGAATCAAACCCGTCCCGATCGGCCAACGAGGCAGTTAATTTCTTAATAACTGAAAAGATACTTTAGTATTCTAAAAGAAAAAGGAATTGTTAGTTTAGTGTAGACCATATTTTAGAACTGTTTGTAGTACAAATATTTATAGGATTTTTATTATTGCGGTTCTATTAGTATTCGTTCTGTCGTGTTTCCTAGCAAAATAAAAATAATAAGTTTCTAACGATAGCAAGAAACTATGCGGCCTACCTGAGGAGCAATAAATGGTTGTCATTTTTTTTATTTGAATAGCTATTACAATTCTGCTGAAGTTCACACGAATGTGTTGCTATTTTTAACAGTCAATTTGTACCTTTTTTGCTTCCCGCTCTTTTTAACCGAATTTTACGGTTACTACAAATTTACTTTGTTAATATTATAAGTACCAATTGATGTCGTTCCCACTTTAGAAATGTTTTAATAATTTAATTAGACTAAACTAAAAATACATAATATTCTGCCTGTATTTTCCCGAAAGTATACGCGAAGGAATGTTGTATTTCCATTTATTTCTAGTCATGGTTTACATTCTAAGGATTAGCGTATGATCCTATTTTAATACCAGGCCCTAAATCCAGATTTCGAGCTGCTTGTAAATATTGGAAGACAGAAAAATAAATTATTTCCGTACAGGCCATTTTAAAATTTTGGGAATTTCCGAGTTAAAGTGAAACTTCACTCATTTAACTTCACATACAGGTGTATCATATTTTTGGCGAAAATGATTCAGCTTATCTGTTAAAAACAGCCGTTAAGTTAATACCCTATTTATTTCCTCATTTATAAAATGAAAAATTTATTTTCACTGTATTATCATAAGGTAATGATTGAACGAGCTTTTTGCAAGTTTAAAGTACCAAGGAATATTGGTATAAAATTTGAACTTTTCTCCATGAAGGCTACAAAAGTCTCAACTTTCCACTTTCCAGTAATTTTCTAGTAGCCAACTTCTTGGTAATCTGGATTTGGCACGAATCATAGGTAATATAGCCTCGGCGCACACCGGTCTCTGCTAGGCGCTTATTATGCTAATATTACTTACAGGAACTACTATGCTTTGAAGATAAGAGAACTTCATGAGTGGGTTTTTAAGTCTTTCAAATATTACTGACTACTTTTGTGCGTACCGAGTATTTCCAGATTTCTCAATTTGGTTGCTTTGTTTTTTTTATATTAAGAACGTATAATTAGTTAATAACACAATATCACGCCTATATTTCCTTGAAGAGGTAGACAAGGGTGTGTAGGGCATTTCCCAAGACTCGCCAGTTATGTTATACATCCCAGCATGGAATACGGTTGAAGCTATTGCCACATACCAGGCATTAACCCAAACTCAATACTATTGTGCGGAGTTTGGAGTTAGAGACATCCAATAATACTTTGCCCGATTTGGGGGCATAAGCCAGAATTCTCTTGCTCAGCAATCACTAGTGTATAAATAAATTATAAAAAATTTCCGTATTAACCAATGACAGTTTAAAGCAGAAATAATCGGATTTGGAATTATTTTCCGTTTATCCGATCACTGGCGTGATGTTAGGATTGCAATTTAAATAAAATCTCGTGTAATATGTGATGAGGAAAATCTATAATTCTACGATTCCAAGGTGAAATGTAACGTTGATTTAATGCGACGTCTAACAGCCGCCATCTGGACTTACCGGCAATGGCCCTTAGGCTGCGGTCAAACGAACGATATTATATTATACTCGTGAAAGTAACTAAGTTGATCGTAAAAAGTAAAAACTTAATTTGATACTTATTTCCTTACGATATGTTTAGTTGGTCTAGTTTTTGAAAACGCAGCTGACGAGTGTGGAAATTTAGGTTCGTTTTCCAAGTCGGATATTATACAGTAGGTATATCTAATTTGAAATTCCTAGTAGTAACTCGGATTGTGTATTTAAAAGCAATAGACTTAACCTGGAGTTCTATAAGACATAGTATAACATGTAAAACGTGGGAGTGTAAAACTCCTCAGCCTACCCATTTGACGAAATTCAGGCGTGATGTTATGTAATGTGTCTACGAACAAGATAGTTCATAATCGTTTTGTACTAAGCTTCTTAGTAGATGCTAAGTCTGATATAATAAGGCAGTATTAAGAAACGCAGAAGACTTATATACAAGAAATAATTCTTTCGCAATCCATTTAATAAATAATTTCCCTGCCTCTTCATGAACGCTAAATATACCTAAATATCTACGTTTTAATCTAATTGTTTTGTTTTTTTTTCCCATTATACATCATAATTGTATATCATCTAATTGTTTTGTTTTTTTTTTCTCATTGTTATTTACATTTTATAAGAGACAATCGTAATTAAGAGGTATAGGTAATCGTAAATAAGAGGTATATCGACAATCGTAATTAAGAGGTATAGGTATAGGTAATCGTAATTAAGAGGTATAGCCAATAGGTATATAAAACTGTCAAGAGCGTCTATTGTACAAAAAAAGTATAAAAATAACTATGACTCTGTCTATGCATCAATCGTGTTTCTGAAAATGTTATGAGAAAGAATTTGTCTAGGAAACTATATTATTTTAGTGTTATTCATTAATAAACGTTAATGAAACATTATTAACATTGTTTAATCTGTATTCAGTGTTAAGCCGTGAAATGATATCTGATATATGATAGCCGTGAAATCTGAACGTCAACTAACTTTAGTCACTGAAGATACTGGAAGTTCGCACTTGACCAGCGCAGCTGACTATGGTCTTAACCGTTCTCATTCTGAGAGGAGACTCGTGTCCAACAGTGGAACAAGACAAAGGATTGAAGGTGATGAAGATACATGACGTAACATCACGCCCGCATTCCCCGAAGAGCCAGAGGAGTGCGGTGCACTCCCACGTGTCACCGGTTAAAATTGATGAAATTGATCCATGTAAGAATTTTACATAGTTAATGTCACTGGAGAGATTGTACAATACACGAGTACATAGACATAATAAGTACCAAAATGTATTAACATTGTATGAAAGCGATGTATTTCAGGCAACCTGCAAAATAAATATAAAGAAGGTTGCTAAGACAGGGAATGGAAAAGGTAGTTCATGTACAAAAATAGTATCTATAATTCTATATGCTAGTAATAATAGTAGAATACAGGAAGAAGATTGAGGAATAAGGAAGAAAATGAGTAGAAGGTGGAAGTCCCACCTTCTACCAAGCTCAAGCGTTATTATGGAAATGATAAAATATTTATTAAAAGCATTCATTGAACGACAGATCACGCCTGTAATTCCCAAAGAGACAGGCAAAGGACTGCAGAACACTCGTCATCACAGAACATTGAAGAATATTTAATTATGGTTATAAGAACACTTCAAGCTAATTTACGAGTATATCATAAAAAAATAAATTTGGCTTCTTCCATTAAACTTGTCGGAACATTTCTTAATAATTAGATTTGAGCAAGATATTGAATTTGTTATCAATATTTAAGATTAAACAAAGTCAGACGGGTGTCATGTTATGTTTAATATGAATAAACAGAATTCATTATAATTTTACATATACTTTCACGGCAATTTCTTTACGCGGTAGGCAGAGATTACCGAGAGCCAAATATCTCTATGCTTAATTATCTGGCTTGCTTCTTGTACAATCATCATTCATTTCATACATTCACGCCGCTATAGGAGACTTCTTACTCCTACATCGGACAATATCTGGCCTATAGTCGATAAATAGTTACTGTTGGGTGTTAGCCTCAACGACAATTAGGTATGATACTTTGACTGCAGGTATGTAGATATTTTGTTCAAATATAAAAAATAATTTTCAATCAGACTTATTAAAAATCTTGCTCTAGATAAGAGCTATTTTATAGCGAATGCTAATACAGGTCTGAACTTACAAAATTGGTTTTCATTGCTGTATAACAGCGCACTTTCACTTACATTTGGGGCCGCGGAAATATTTAGGAGGCGAAATTTTCCAGCCGGCGTTTAAAATCACTCCTATCCTGTTCCACTTTCAAACGTGGATGCCTCCTCCCCCCTCATTCCACACCTCCACCGCTCCCACCCGGTCAAGCGGTGACGGCCAATATTACTGAAGTAGAGAGAGAGTGTGTCCATTGTAATAGATTGCAATAAACAATAAAAAAGCCACATCACTTTCGACACTTTAAGAACAAACACGATACGGCACAGAGGCAATGGGTTTTCATTCGTCGTTACAACGAACATGTTTGTGTCTTTTTTCGGTTTCCGGGTTCTGGTCGTTTTGTGCGAGAGAGATAGACGTATATCAGTTTAGATATAGGAATGTTTTAACGAAAAACCTCCCAACGTACGAATTTCAAATGGCTGGAACGCTTTTAATCTATTCAACGAACGTAATCACCCTTCATCTTAGTGGGTCATGTTTTATAAAGTTTTCAATTTTTTTATATATTCCATCGTAGCATCACGTCTATACTTCGAAGGGAGTGTAGTTCTTCCATTTTTTGACCAATTATGTTACGTCCCATGGTATAGGCAGTGAGTCTATTCCTTTACATCGGGCTCAAATCATTTCCAATTAATTCAATTTTAGTTCAACAATTTATTTTCTGTACATTTTTTGAATTATTTCCGGGCGTTGTTTTCCTCAATCAACGTTGTGTCTTCCGCTTCATGCCGCGTGGATGGAACATAGAAATTATTGCGCATCAGATTCTATTTCAAATTGTCTAATTCATTTTAAGTCTGATGTAGTGTAAGTAGAATTTAATTCTGCTTATTAATACATTTCAATTGCAGTTGTAAATAAAAGTTTTAACTTAACCGATCGAGATGCTTCGATTTTTTTTCAGATTTTACAACCGGAGCTAAGGATTATTGGTTACTTTTTGCGGAATGTAGTTATGGAAAGTAATATCATTATCTCAGTATAACGCGTGAAACGCTTTCCAATATTATTTTTTTACGTAACAGGATTGAATAGTTATGAGATTGTGAGATTTACGTGTCTGCCGATATGATAATAAAATAATAGGCAGTAAATGTAGTTATAATCCTTAGATATAACGTCGCATATATATTTTATAAATAAGATTATTGTGAACATATATTTTATGAACAGAGCCACCTAATCTTCATAGAACTCGATTATTCAAGTAATGGCTACAATTTTTTATTTATGTTTAGAGCTTTTCTCAATAATATGATTTCAAAATCCCTACAATATTCAGCGGGAGTTTATTAGTATTGCTCAAATAAATTAATGTTTTGAGTCATTAGTTAAAACATACATGATAAAAGAATTGATAAAATCCGTAAATATTAAATTTGTTTAGTATTTATTATTTAGAAGATTTTTTCGACTGTCTCGTTAGCCGTGATGGTTGGAAGTGCTACTGCCGATCGGGAGGTCCTGGGTTCAATTCCCTGGTCGGGCACTAATAATTTATCTAATTGAAATTTTGGCATTCGTTGCACGAAAACTGACATTTTCTAGTAGTTACCCGGTGTAAAGCAAAAGCTCACGTTTTATACCATACTGGCACGTAAAGCTAACCGTTGAAACGCGGGAGTGTTCTACATTCCTTTGCCTACGTTGTGTCTTTAAATACGCGAGTTCCTTAGTAATTTATATCAAATCACACAGGGTGACAGGTACCGACACGTCGTCGTGTTTATGACATGTCCATGTGATGCTGGCAATAAACGTGTAGGTGCGTCGTAAAGTAACAGCGACATTACGGTACCTATAAACATGTCACGTTACTCGGCCAGTCAAAATTAATGGATCCACCGCTTCCAACGACTTGTGACATGTCGCCGTGCCGGTCTCAACGCGCTCAACATGACCATTATAATCTTATAAATTTACGAGAGTGTCCAGACTTTCAGTGGGGTGTTTATGTTTGAAACGATTGTTATCATATTGCAAATTTAGTTATTAACATCGCACTAAATATGTTCGTGGCTACGCCTACGGAATCTGTGTCTCTTCGTTTTTATTATATAATATGGAAGTGAGCATAATGCTACAAATAGATGTAGAGGCAAAGTGGTATCGAACAATTATTAAAATAAATCAGAAGCCCGGTCCGGTACAGCTGACTTAATACATTTTAATTATTTTCATAGGGTACTCTACTGAATGTATATTACCGCAAGATATTTTTCCTTTGATATAAGTACCTACGTAACAACATGACGTGTGTAATTTCCGAGGGGTTAGGCAGATGAATTTAGTACACTATAACGTTTCAACGGTTACATTTACCTCCCGCCGCTGAGAAGGTGGTAAACTTATTGCCATAGACTGGACATAAACCGCACTCCGACCTGCTCATATAAAATCCTACTACTGTAATATACATGTCTAGCGAGCGATATAAACCTTAAATATTATTATTTTTTATTCCGAGGTGGGCCGTATAAGATCGCCGGTGAATCGTTCGAGTGTATTATTTTTCTCTGCTTACATCTTCGAGGAATACATAGGTGATTTTATTAACTTTATACATTGAATGCCTTGTTGGTCGTGTTGGTTGTAAGTGCGACTACAGGTCGCGCGGTCCCGGGTTCGATTCCCGGGTCGTACACAAAAAAATTACTAATTTAGATTTTCTAGTAGTGGTGTCGAGTCTGGACATGTGCCCGATGCATGGCAATAGGATCACCACCTATTTCATAGTGGGACGTAAACGTAACCGGTGAAACGTGGGAGTGTTCTGCATTCTTCTGCCTACCTCTTCGGGGATTATAAGCGTGAAGTTATGTTGAATCTTAAAAATGGTATATTATTTAGGTAATTTTTATATTTCACATGTTATACGACACTAACAAAATATGAACTGACGAATGCAAAAATGTATATAAAAAATTTGCTAACAGATCAATGCGCAAATTTTCTGTGCCACTGATTTACACAGCAGAATAAAAGTCCGGCATTTACACCATAGTAGGCTTAATGACTCGTTAAGCAATTACCCCCAGCGCGCGACTGTTTGCGGTATTTACCCGAATGTTTTGTAAAGATTAGGTTTTTCCTGTAAATGGTAATAAATGGTTTAAAATTATTAAACTTTTTCTAACAGAGCAACTTGACTCCTTGTGTCTATAAATTGTATATTAAGACACGATGGAAAGTCTTTAAGGATTTGCATGTATCTACAGCGAAATGTAATTGCATAAGTTAAATATCTATTAAAATGTCCACGCATGGCCATGGGAAAGACAGTGGGAAGACTGTGTTATAGTGACACACACGACATATAACACATATATACATATCATACATATAAATATAAGTTTCTATAGTTTATAATTTTTCTTAACTGGACATGAAGACTGAACAATAAAGTAAGTCAATTTGAATTTAATGCTGAAAAGGTATTACTTATAAAGTAAAACTAGCAAATTAAGTGTTCACACTGCAATGGTACCTAAGTGTTCATTAACCTCTGTTTGCTATTATTATACAATTATAAAGAGCTTGATTGCCGCGATGGTCGTCTAGGTTGCAAGCACGACTGCCGTTAAGGAGGTACTGAGTTCAAATACATAAATAAATACATATGAATTTCTATCATAATCGTGGCTCGAAATAGGACAGTACTTATGCCATAGTGACTGGAGTACCATAAAAATGTCCCCGTGTATTACACTCCTCTGCCTATCTCTCCAGAATTACAGGGGTGATTATACGTTCCAAAAAGAGTTTTTAATTTTACACGCTAAGTTATATTCGCGACAATTAGCTTCAGTCATCTAGGCATAGTGATTCAGTCTAAGATACATACAAGATCAGAGCGTTGATTCTATGACGTAATGATCAATTTATGTATTAACCCAAGCTGATGAACGTTTGATGACACGGCATATTGTGAGACAAGAGTTGACAATATAAAGCGACGCGAGGAGCGGTATGAAATGTTCCCATGCTATGTCCGATCAATAGACCAAGCCACAAGTATCTGTCGTATTTCTTAACTGTGATAATAGCATTAGAATTGTTGACTACTCCCGAGATTCATAATGACGAGTTCGTTGACTCGATAATGTTGGTGTGTCTTCGTAAACGGTACAGAATAATTGGAGTGCTGTTCGTTGTGCGCGAATATTTTCTTAGTTTACCTTCTTGTGCGATTGTTTCCTTAATTTATATCTTACTCCATTCGTTTCTTAGTTCATGTTTACTTTGAAACGTTTCTTACTAAAATTGCTTGCTGCTTCTGGACGTGATTATACATAGTTCTTTTTGTATTTCTTACAATGTCATTTATTTAAGAATTGTTGTGTGTATAATCAGTATGTAAAATATTTATCTACGCGTTGGTTATGTACGATAAAGTATAACAGATAATTATTCATAAGTAAAAAAACATAACGGAATCGTTTAATGATTATGCAGTTTAAGATTAATTGACTCATAAAAACATCAAATAATTAATTTTACACTTGGTCCAAACGAAGCGGGCCATTAAGAGGTACTAATTATAGAATATACTGGATCTATTCAAATGAAGAAGTCATTGTTTTAATTCAAATAAATAAATAAATGTCATTCAAATAAATAAATAAATAAATAAAATATTTCGTATATGGAAACATTAACGATTGGGGAAATAAGAGAACACTTCACACGTTACAGAATATTACTCAACGTCCAGTCCACCGGAATACCGCCGTACATGTAAGAAAGGAGTAATGTATGAGTGATGTATAGATATAACGTGCATCCTACACGTCAGTTTTGTATGTATGGAAAAAAATGGCACCCGGTGCTTTCCGTATACGCTTTGAAGGATCTGGCATAACGCAATGACCATAACGAAACAATAACAAATGATTATATCATGCTCGATTCAAAAGTAGCATCTGGACTTAATGCCAATTGGCATTAAGTCCGCCCTTTTATGATGATAAGAAAGAACATAAAATCGTGGGATAAGGCCGAAGGCGGTAGAAATCTTTAAATTTTCAACAAAGATGGCATGAATAATGAATAAAGAATAATGTTCCAGCGGCGGAAAACAGGAAGGAATTAAGAAAAAACAAGTAGCGCTGGCACTGAAATGATTTTGCGAAATATAATAATCATTTTTTTTATTCTCAACAGATAATTGATGTTTTACCTTGCATTTTTATAAAAAAAATATTTTGTATTTTGTCATATTATCGAATTTAGTACTTTATTGTCTGTCTATAGTATGTACTTTTGTGTATAATAAACCTATCTGTGTAGTTGAATGGGTCCGTGGAAGTTGTAAGGATGTAACTTCACGCCTGTAATCCCCGAAGAGGTAGGCAGAGGAATGTAGAACATTCCC
>DWEI01006529.1:0-10023 GCA_018245875.1 Mysoria ambigua | reverse complement strand
TGTTCGACCCGGGAATCGAACCCGGGACCTCTCGATCGGCAGTCACATCTGCAACCAACACGACCAACGAGGCAGTCGATTCTCAATAGACTAAAATATATGTACACAGAATTAATTAATTAATTACAATTATCCGCCGGTTATATTTATGTGCGGTTCCCGAGAGATGAATGGTAGTAACATTCCACGCGTGTTTGAATGGACGTAATACGCAACACATTACGATGTCGCAAGCGCGCCGTACAAGTTCAGCGCAAGGCCGCCGCGCCGCCGAGAGAAATGTTGCGATAGCCCACAGAGCGGCTGTGCACAGAGGCGTCGCGGATATTAAACGTGCATGTAGCTCGACTGTGACACTACACTGTTTCGAGGCATGTCCTCAGGCCATGGACTGTACAGTACGGTCCTATAACTGCAAAAGATTCTACAGTAAGGTGAACAGTTAGATTATTCTAGAAGACCCTACAATATATGATAGTAGTCTACAATATATGTATAATAATAATGATAGTCGACTCTAAAATAGAGTTGTAATCATGATGGACTTTATAAAAGAAGAAAACTCTATAACTATTTATTATTACAGAATACCTTTAGTTTATTATCGGTGTAATATAGAGAACTAATTGCACATACAGGTTACTATGAATATAGAACCGGGAATTAAACTAGTACGATATATGTTTGTCGATGTGACATTTCTAGTTTTCTGTCACAGTGTGGTGAGAGAGACGTTTGTTGAAATATACACCGAACAATAATGTAATTATGACGTCATACGATCTACCTCTATGGAACTCTACTCTGCAGATTGTACTGCTTACATACAACACAATTATATGTAGTTGAATAGCTATAGTACTCAATATTACTTTGCATTGAGTTAAAAAAGTGTCCAATAATGGTAGTTTTTTGTAGCCAGTCACTATAATTTACTTAACATGTTAATCAGCGTTTTTTTAATGGATCCAACTGTTGAGTTTGAAGTTGTAGATTCGGTTGCTACCAAAGACAAATGTGCAAATAGACATGTACGAGTGTTTTATCTTCATCTGAGAATAAACAATCTGAACAAGTAGATTTTAGAACTGTACATTATATTTATGCTGACTAATGTAGAATAGTAATCTAAGACATTTAGAACATGTTTTTTTATGACCTTCGTTAGCCTCAATTTGAGCAGCATGGTAAAAATCAGCTATATAAACTGGAACCATTATGAAAGACATCCGAGCGCTGAAGAATATAAGAAGAGTTACTTATGATGATAATGAGGTCAGTTTATCCATGAGACCTTTCAAGTTGGACTTCAAAATACAATGAATGCATGTTGAAGCCAAAGATTGGAATAATTCATATGGTAAATTCTAATGCGGTATTCTACTATCCTATTACTTTATTATTATAGTATTATCTTTATATCATCACACCAGATCGTTCACGGGGTCTGCAGAGTCCACGAAGTGCGTAATGTGTACTCGTACCTCTTTACATTCCTGACGTGCTTGCTCTACAATAATCATTCTCTTCACATATGTACATACGCTCGCCGAAGGCTTTCTAACTGACTCCACCGTCACCTAGTATTTGATTTCTTTGATCGGAATAGATAAGCCCTGCTTTTCTTCGGTGTACAACATGTATGGCATTGCATTTGTATAATATATCAGTAACTTTATTCAAGTGAAAGTGGTAGAAATACTTTCATAATATATTTGTTGTCAGCGGTTGCACGCATTGCTCCCTCGCGTAACACGGTTTGCTTTGAGTCGATCGCATCAACCGCGAAATGTATACGTGGTTTCCTGGTTGCGCATTCGGAGTTCTGTTACAATTACCGTATCGCATGTAGAGTAACGTCACCTATGAAATAAGCGTTTTGTCGACCTGAACTTTATCAACTGCTTCATTACCAGTTAACTTTATCTTCGTCCGTAGTAGTGATGAGGTGGTGGATGTTCAAGTATTGATGTTTTTTTATTCCTGTAAACTGACATTTAACGCCTCATGTCGTATACTCTACCTATGCTTGCTAAGGTAGTACAATGATTTTATTATATTAATAACTATTTTTATCATTTTCTTTGGCACCAATTGTTTTTAAAATAGATTTATAAAATTTTAAAAAAAAGGTGATTTTCTAAGCAAAATCTCAAATACCTTTGATTGATTTCACTACAAGAAACTTCAACTTCGAATTAACGTTAGCACAGAGATGTGTAAATCGTGTCGTATGGTAATAAAAATTAATGTTGCAGTTACTTTCTGCATTACTTATTAAAACCGGCTAGGCTTAGCCGCGTCAGTGTATTTCTCGTAATGTCTATGATATAGTTACAAAATAAAATAACTGGTGTAATCTATGCAAATATTACTAAGTCAATTTTATGTCTCCAGCACTCTGGTACCTTCATTAGATGTCTCTTACAGTATTCTGATATTTTATTACAGTGTCCACATTTGACTGTCAA
The DNA here is from genome assembly GCA_018245875.1 of Mysoria ambigua. NCBI lineage: Eukaryota > Metazoa > Arthropoda > Insecta > Lepidoptera > Hesperiidae > Mysoria > Mysoria ambigua. Next base: position 7,552 of record DWEI01006529.1, on the reverse strand, counting down.
AAATGTGGAATTTATTATTATATCGCCAGTTCCTTTCAGGGTATATGGGGAACGCCGACTTCCGAATATCTTTATTCCCACTTGTAATCATCTTATATGACATACCTGTCTGTCGTTTATAGATATTCCATTTTTAATTCGATATTGTGTATTATTATTCACAGAATCGAACTAATTTGACATTTATTTGTGCTTTATATTTAATATTATTTTAATCCCACTTTGATGTAATTGTATTTTAATTCCTCTATCGCATTGGGTCTTCTGTAAAGTTAGAGGTAGTTTGTGTTTTTTTTTATAAATAAGTCAATTATTGTCGCCATCGGCCGTCTCCGGTGCGACCCAGTGTCCGCCAGTGTCCCTTTTGTCCACGACGGACACGTCTCTGCAACGCTTTCCCGCGACCGGCTGCGCGTATCAACACTTAGTCACTTTCTCTTGTGGCCGCGCGGACGCGATCGCAGTGTTATTATTTGACGTTTAAAAAGTATCGTACTCTATACATAATGTTAATAATTACTAACGGGACAAAATCGTAACAGTAAAAACTGTGTATATTATTTTACAGACAAAAATTATATGTTTACTTCCATTTAATATATGCAAATTGTCGAATGCTTTTAACAAACACACAGAATGACTTAATAGCATATAATTCTGCTATTGCATATTACATGTGCTGTTTAACCTGCGTATTATGTACTGTTAATATTGTGTTGTGCAAATTCTTATTTTGTTTTAAATTTAAGCTGTATTTTTACTAGTTTGGACCTGGGTATTTTCAAACAATTAATATGTACATCGTCGATTTCAAAATATAATTTATAACTGAAAATATCTTCAATAATTCAACTTTTATTTACAAGCATAAATCTTTTTAAGAAATTTTCCATTTCCAAATTCAGAAGTGATGAACTTTCCTTCTACCTATCATCCTCCATTATATTCCTTTAGGGGTAAAATTTTCATAAGTACAATTAGATTTGTTTTTTTCTATACAAAACTTTTGCATTTCTTTCTTCAGTACTTCGAGTTCTGTGCATATGCATTAATGAGATAAATGATCTCATTGTAAAGAAAATGCAAAAACGGAACATTGAAATTAAATTTAGACATGAATAATATTAACTGCATCGTGGTCGAGTGGTTGCGAGCGAGAGGTACTGGGTTCGAATTCTTGGTTGGGTATTATAATATTTTTCTAATTTTAATTTAAATATTTAATTTTTAGTACCTACTTGTTCGGAGTCTGCCCAGCGTATGGTAATAGGCTTAGCTCCTAATCTATAGTGAGGTGTAAACGTGACTGATGAAACCTAAGAGTGTACTAAGAATCTCTGCCTACCGTTTTGGGGACTACGCGCGTGAATATGCATTATAATATTGAACATTAATAAAAATAATCCACACACAGTAGTTTTATTATTGGTGGGGTCATTAGGCAACAGAGATTCGCGGGTAACACTCGAACGCTACGTGCAGCCGCCGCCCGAAGGACGCAGCGTGACAAAGCTGTAGAGAGCCGCTGCTTGCCCCACTGGCGTCCGGAGTCAACTACCTATACTAAGCGCTGAGAGAATTGCCTCTGGTGGCGACAACCACAATGTTCCAGTACCAATTGTCACGTGTTGGCAATGTGCACAGAGTGTGACTTGGTAAGTTTTATTTGCTAAATTCTTATTAGTGGGTAGGTCTTCGATTTGAGCCCGATGTATGGCGATTGGTTCAAGATGTATTCCGCAGTGGGACGTCAACGCCACTGGTGGAACGGGAGAGTGCACTACTTACTGCACCTGCTTAGTTCTTCAGGGACCACAGGCGTGAGGTTACGTTTTGAACATTACAACATCCACAAATATCTAACAGGGGCCCACGACACTTGCTCCTCGGCTGGTCGCATCCATCAATCATTATTGATGTCACAAGGTACTCGAGGTGATATTCGTTATTAAATTGGATTTATGTGCTTTACGCTTCTCAAATCTTTCAAATGCGCGCCCGGTGTTTCGCGACTGCGTCATTTGCTAAAATCTCTGTCTGCGATGTATGTCCAAAATTGTATCGAGATAGATTTGAAATCAAACTTTAGTAATTTAAACATATTTCACTTACAATATTATTAAAACTATTTGTTTGGCAGAGCACTTTTTACGGAGATCGCTAGAATTATCAAATCAATTCTAATAGAAAAAAAATAAAATTTTATATTATTGATGTCATTGCATATATGTACGAGTATATACACCGGACGCATAACATTTTAAAAACAATACAAGAACATACAAACTTAAAAACTACTCAAAATGTAATATAACGCTTATCCCTATTCGTTTAAAGTTAATTTTCCAATTACAGTTACCAAATAGGTTTATATTCAGTACATATCGCAAGGCGAACATTAAGCACACGCCGATCGCGTCAATATTGCAAACTTGGAAAGGATTCGCGCTGTTGACACTCTGCGTTAGCCTTTTGCATTCATTAATTTTCTTGTTGTTCATATGTTTCATAACTTCATAACACCTTAATACATATTCTGTGAGAATATTATCATATGCATCTTTACATTTATACATTAAAGTAATGATTCTAATAATAATATACTTTATTAGTTATTAATTACTACGAGTACTTATTTTTTCATTTAATAAAAACATTTGCTATGTACTGTCTCCTTAATTCCCACGTAGCTTTTTTTTTTGAAAATAAAATTATAATTTGATTTCATTGCGTACCTATTAAAACGAATGAATATCTTGGGATATTCTAACATGGAGCTGTCTGCTCTCAATTCAAGCATCCAGAGAGCTTGTGTTACGGTAGTAATACGGCTAATAAACGGTACCTATATATTTTTTTCACAAATTTTGACTGCCTCGTTAATCGTGTCAGTTGCAAGTGCTACTGCCGATTGGGAGTCCAGGGTTCGATTCCCGGGTCTAACACAACATTCTAGGTCTAGGCGCAGCTATATGTCCAGGCCGCCTATGGGAAGCAGCGTAGGCGGTGCGAGAAGCTGTGCATGCGCTCCCTATCGCACATGCCCGCCGTGCGGATTACGGGTATAGCTCTGCAAAGGAGGTCTATTCCCAACAGTGGACTGCAATGGACTGATAATAATCACGATGAGTTCCTGGGCTGGACTAACGTGCACGGATAAGAAATATAAACATGCTAGAAGTTGTCAATCCGTTCCTGACCTTCAATATAAGTACACTTAAAATGGTTTTATCGTATCAATTGTTACTTTTCAATAATTAAAACCTTTACTTATTTTATTTTATCGCGCGTTATTTATGTCACCGGGTTCCACGTTCCACAGTTTTTTATGTAACAGTAGTTCCGGGTTGGTAACAATAACCAGAAAATATACCATTACGTCATGGCTGGTGTTCTATATTTAAATTTGTCCGATTTATTATTTCAGTCGAGAGAACGGTTCTTAGTAGGTTGTAGTTTGACGGGTCTGTTGGTTCTGTAATTAGTGCTGGTGACAGGAGAGCTGGTTTTGGGTTCGATTTTTATCGGGAACAAATATGTTTTTGCATATGAGTGTTCACTTGTTTAGTTTAGGATTCGTGATAGGATAGTTCAGGATTCGTGCGTGAATTATCATGAATTATTAAAATTGTTTTTTACTGAATTCAATAAATATTTAATTTCATTGTCTTTTCAATCCTGAATTAGCTTTTAAGCGTTCATAATCAACACCACCAATCCTTTTATTGTTCCACTGTAGGACTCCGCCGTCCTCTAAAAATGGGGAAGAGTAACCACTAATTAATAAATTTTTAACCTAAAAGTAACCAAACAATTAATTGTACATTTTATCTAAACAACCGCCACGCCCATAACGCAACCCACGCCACGTGTCGACAGAGTACTTCAAGGTGACTCTACATTAACTTTATTGCTAGTACTGTAATGTTCTTAAATGGTGATGGTCACGTACCACACAAGCTATTGGTGTTTGTAACTCCTTATTCAAACAAAATTATTCTAAAACACAGTATTTGGATAGAGAACGAATTATCGTGTATCTTGTTAAAACGATATAGAAAATGGAAATATTTTCTCTTTACTCCAATTTAGACATACACATAGGTGGGCAGATAAATAGATAGGTATTGTTATTGTACAAATTACTATACATATGATACAATATAAAATATCGAGTACTTCAAAATATGTGAAGTGTTACGATGCTAAAATAACAATCATCCCGTCAAAGTAGATATCGTAAGGTAAAGCCGGTAGAGCACGAGTAAGTCGAACAACGTTGACATTTGTGAAGGCATGACATGCTCCCGCCAGTTGAAGTACGTTCAGCTTAGGTTTGATCTTGACATTAAGAATATTAGTTTCATGACAGATAGCACAAAAAATACACAAAGTTCAATCAAACGGGTGTGAGTTGATTATTATGTATTTATCTTATATTGATCGTATTATGTAACATTGTGCTTGAGTTTACTAGTAGTTACTTTGGACTCTGGGTTTTTTTATCGAGCACGCATCATCGCCGTTAACAAACTTATTCAATAAGATTTTAGAAAAAGTTAATAACTTTAAGTACTTTTATTCTTTTTATATTTTTACGACTGATTTAAAATTTTTGAAAATCAATGAACATTAGAAGAAGAATTTTAACGGCAATTACTTCTAAAACGTAGCATCACACCGATAATTGCAGTACACTTTCATGATTCACCTGTTACGTCCCAGTATAGAATAGGTGCTGAGTATATTGTCATACACTGGACACATTACAGGACTCTGAGACACTACTGCAAAATCTACGTTAGAAATATCCCATAGCAGCCGACCCGGCATGGTGCTCAGGACTTCCCGCTCCATAGCGCTTACAACCAACACGGCCAGCGATGCAATGTAACGATTATATTAATATATTATATGTAGTGAATGGGAAACATAAAAAAACTCTGTATTTATAGTGATAACTACATATATAGTGGAATTTTTAAGCCGGTATATTGAAAAACCTTGCAATTTCTATATCGTCCTTGCGCTTATTCAAACTTACACTCACTATTTTAATTTTTTGCCGGTCTGCTCCACCGTACGCTGTCTATATTAACACTTTTTAAATTCGTTTATATATTATTGTGAGGTTAAGGCGTGTTTTACAATAATCTCCCAATTTGTTCACCACACACAATAGTAAAGAACAAATTGTGACTTGATGAATTAAATGAATATTCTCCAGTTGGTCGGTAATTCAGTCTTATTTCTAAAGAACTGCACATGTGGAGCCTGCGACCAATCTTCACTAGTTGCAGAGGCGGCACAAAAAGAAGCGGAATAAAATGTATGTGTGTTATGGGCCTACTTAGAGGTAGAAAATTACATGTTTAACATATCCGGGTTTAAATCATTCTATCGCACAATCAACGTTTCCGCTATGGCAAAGTTACGGAAATAAATTCGTCAAGAGGTCGTAGGCTCAGTGCTGGCGGTGGTGAGACGAACGTTGTCGCATATCCTCATAAACTCTGCCGCATTAAAGATTGCACATTTTTGTCTGGTCAATTGTGGTACCCGCAGTGAAATCTTAACGGAGCTAGTGGCTAACTACGATTTTATGAAAATCAAAAATATTTTCGATATAGCAAGCTATGCGGATAATTTAAAATCTTCGAGGTCACAATTGTAAAAAAAGTAACTTCACGCCTACAATCCCCGAAGAGGTAGGTAGAGGAATGCAGAATATTCCCACGATGCATCAGTTACGTCCCACTATGGAATGGGTGGTGAGCCAAATTTTCAAGTACCAACATTTCAGTGTAAAGGAGGGCGCCAGTAACAACTAATTAACATAACATAATTGTATAGTTAAGGTCGTCCTATATAACAAAGGCACTGTATCGCTCTGCACTGGCCTACTGGTCAAGCTCGGAACCCGGAACTCTTCGCTGCACAAGGTCAACTTTTTGCATGAATACAAATTTTACACAGACATACTTCAACACTTTTTATAGCACACAGTTCTATTGTTCATATTATTACTATTGCTATAGTCACTAAACTTCAGTCAATCTGCCTTGGTTGGTGTTGGTTGCGAGCGCGTTGGCCGATCGGGAGGCTCTGAGTTCGATTCCCGGGTGCGGCACTAGTAAATGTTCTAATTTCGATTTTCTGCTATTAGCTCAGAGTCTTGACACGTGCGCGGTACATGACGCGGCGTCGACGTAAACGTAACTCACTCACGCGGCACTGGTCGCAGTCGGCAGGGATACCACACTCAATCATTTTGTTTTCCGTAATTAGAGTTTTCTATTAACATCAGTTATCGTAGAACATCTGAAAGTAACTTATTATATAAAACATTACAGTTATTACTACTATCAAGTAGAGACGGTTAGTGAAATTTGAAATTTAGATAGTGTTGTTGCCGGCCTAGAGAACAAAAGAACGTCGCCGAACCTTTGTGTAAAAAAATATTGGAACTGGTACACTGAATTCAGAAATTCTTAGTAAATGCAACCCACATAATATTGTTTTATTTCCGTATATTTCAGAACAGGTAATAAATAGTTTTACTATCAATAATCGCATCGCTGACGCTAAAAAGTTATATTCGTTTTCAGCGATAGCGCAGTGCCTTTAAATTAAATATCAAAACAGCAGAAAATTTTCTAGTTAGAAATTTTGTAGCGTTCGTCCGGCAATCGAACCCGAGACCTCCCGATCAGCAGTCGCACCCGCAACCAACACGACCAACTTGTTATAACTGTGAACGAAAACTTCGAATAAACCTGCGCACCTTACTTCTCAAACAAAATGTTCTCTAAGGTGTGTGATGTCTGCCAACTCACACTTGGTTTGACGTTTATATGTGATTGCAACTCCTATATAAATAAATAATTTTTGACTTTGACTTTGGTTAGCGTGGCAGACTATGGCCTTTACCCTCTCATTCTGAGAGGAGACCCATGTTCCAGCAGTAGAACAATATAAAGGGCGTAAAAACATGCACTTTATAAATTAAATAATAAATAATCTTTCCTTTAATATATACATTAATACATCCTTCCTTTTTTATATACATCAAAGGAAATTTTTGTAAAAAACAGGAAACTTCATAATGTACTCTCTGCTGTGTGAAGACTGGCAAGCCACACTCCGCCAGCGTGGTCCACTATCGTCCTAAACTGGCCACGTGCGGGTCGACAATCGTCACGCGCCTTGTGTATCATTATGTTGAGCTCTCTCTTTATGGGAATACACTTGAACGATTGGAAGGTTTCAATGATGATGACGTAATGACGACACCGACAGCCGAAGGAGTGAAATTTATCGCTCCCTCGGAAGTTCGGAAGGTCGCTACACGCCTACCTAAGCGTAAGGCGCCAGGCCCTGATGGAGTCCCGAACATGGCACTTGCAATGCTGCCCAGGAGAGCCGTGGTTGTGTTAACCCGGATCTTCAATGGTATGCTCCGCACAGGCTACTTCCCGAACACCTGGAAGTTGGGAAAGGTAATAGCCCTCCCGAAGCCGGGGAAAGATCGACGTCTCCCGGCTAACTACCG
>DWEI01006528.1:0-10024 GCA_018245875.1 Mysoria ambigua | reverse complement strand
CGCCGGGTCCCTTACGGGGTAGGCAGAGAGCACGGAGTGCCAAATATCTCTATCCTTACAGACCTGCCGCGCCTCCTTTTTATGAATATTTCTGTGATGAGCACAAGTATTAGTTCTGTGTCTGGGTGTAAAAAAAATCATGTAAGTATTCAAAATATGGAGTATATCAGCCGCCTGGCTACCATACCACAAGCTCTCTTGACGCTTACTTTGAGATCAGGTGGCGTTGTGTGGAGATGTCTCAAGAAGTTTATTTATTTAGTTTATATATCGGAACTTAAGTGATTATTTAGCTTCTGTTAGCTTATATATATTATAAATGACACTTAGGTACATCTTCATTTCATTTGGTCTCATAAGGTTCATATTAAGCAATGTTCGAATCTATTTCTTAATAAAGTGTCCATATCATGTTCCTAGCGATGTAAAAATTACAAATAACGACATTGGATTGTAATCTCTTTATCGACAATCGATTCAAATGCAAAACTAGATCAAATTATATACTAATTTGGAGGTGATTTGGACTAATAATATAAGTTCTGTGGTCGCACATCGCCGCCTCTCGTATACGCGCGAATGAGGCGTCCATCTATCTTGTCAGATAGCGTGCGAGAATACTATAAGAGATGAACTACTGTTCGTTTGAGATAAAATAATATATTAATACTTGTTAAATGATTAAATGTTTACTGGTTACATAAGTGGTTTTATTTATTTATTCGTTATTGTTCACCGATTCTTAGGTTACAAATGTGTAACTTAATAGCTAATAATTATATTCTCTACCAACCAACCCAGGCTGATGCTGACAGTAAGCGGTAGGTACAACACAGCCAATGGTTAACAGTGCAGACTTTAATAATAAAGGAAATAGAGAAAGATTCACCTGTGTTTTTTCTGAACTGGGTGAGATTGGTGGGAGCTCATGAAGAACAACCTCGGTACGGAATGTTTGTATGGGAGTTAAGCCAATACATTATTAATTTATTGACTTGCGTTAGTTAATTTCAATAGGCCACCACCTCATCCAGGAAGGGATGTAAATGTAACTGGTGAAACATTAGAGTTTTCTACACTCCTCTGCCTACTTCTTTAGGGATTACAGGCGTGATGTTATGTCAATGTGATTTACTAATGTGACACTACTAGATAATTTAAATTAGAAAAACCTATAGATATATATTCATAAAAACTTAGCGCAGGTAAGCATACATTTTCCTGTTTTACAGTAATTTGCTCTTTTGTCGCTTGTGGTGACACAGGTACCTATCACCGAAGCGAGTATGAGCCGACCGCAGCACGGCGCCCGTGGATATGAGCGTTGTTTTTGAATTATTGGATATTGATAAGGGGCAATTTACACCTGGATACATCAGCAGGCGTATGTATGAGTATTGTTTATTAACCGATGTACATTCGCCTTATGTAGTCATTGTTTACAGAATAGATATTTTTTTCGCTTGGATTTCAATGTCCTATTCGGCGTTGCGGTTTTAATCCTGCCATTAAGGGAACCTTATTGAGCCATATACGTTTAAAAAGATTGATGAAACTAACATTGTAAAGGAACCTGATAAGTTTTTCAAGTTTTTTTTTGTAGGTAATATGACGTCTGCCAATCCGCAACTTGGCTGCGACTGACATTGATATTTGATGTACCGGGTGATCAGTGCTGGCGATAGAATAGTGAAATACCTGAATATGTTCTTAAGCAATTCCACTACACCGTGGCTTATATATGAACCATACACCACGTAAGCCTGTGCGGTATAATTACGGAGTGCGCGGTATGCGATCAAACTTGACGGGCGCGAGTCACGTAACAGAAAGTTGACAACATAACCTTTTAGTTGGGGGATTCATAACGAAACTACACAAATATTAGTTCTGAACTAAACACAGAAGCCACCGTGCCGTCATAATTTTAAACACAATTCGGAACGTCAGCCGAAGCTGGTACTATTTTGGGGCGACGTAAGTAGTTTTGCTGTCACACACGAACTTTACAATTTTCGATGTTAAATTGTTATGTTTGCGTTTTATGTGTTTATAATTTAAAGCTATTAGGATAACAAGAACCGGTATTAGGATGTACAAGGTATTAAGCTATTAGGATGTACAAGAACCGGTATAAATATTTGCAAAATCAGTAACCAATTGAAATTTCCTCCTAACATAAAGTTCCGCGGACAGTGTTATATGTTGATATCCTCCTGAAAAATCACCGCTTATATCGGCTTCATCAGCTAACGCGCGTATCACAAGATAGGCCGCGAACCAATCATAATTGTATCGGCACCGAAGCGGATTCGGCTCGCGTGTCTCACGTCGTAAACATCCGACCGCGTATTATCCAAAATGTATCGCACGTTCTATTTGATGGCGATAAATTACGTCAGTTTACACGCTCGCGAACCCTTCCGCGGCGTTGTTCGGCTGTAATTAATAAAGCGTGCACGATACCATCGCCGGGTTGGTCCGGCCGTGGACGCCTCGCGCGCGTGGTCCGCGGTGTTACGTCATGAGTACGCACGTAACACCTTCAATACGGTCATCTTGCTGGTTAAGTTTATGTTACGTATGGTGTTTGAATGACTGCCGATAAACCTGCCTCCCTTTCCTCTGTGTTCCTAGTTATGGTTGTTTATAAATAGCGATATTTAGCAGATTATTGACGTTATATTTGGCACTAGTTGCTGTCTGCCTACTTCGTAAAAGACCTGGCATAAAGACATGGATGTATTGGCATTAAGCGTTCACTTGTGACCATGGAAATCTCTCGGCATTCTGGAGCAGTGTCTTTGCCAGTGCCCGAAGACAGAGTGCCGTGAACACAGCTCGCCAATAACAAAAACCATTTGAACCAGACATCACCTTAAGTAACCAGCATAGTCTGTAGCGTTTAATCTGAGTTTGTACTCGGTGTGTAGGCTCAGTGAGAAGGCTCACGCCCTCATTCCTGTGCCTCGTTCATCTCTTTCGGGAATATAGGCGTTACGCTTATTCGTTTCCTACATCAGGTATCCTTGAATTATGTTACGATTTCAAATATGTCAACTTTAGATGTGTACACATTAAGTGTTATTAAAATCGTTTATCGTTAGTGGGAGTGAGTGAGTGTTTATATAATTAACAAATACTAACATCTAAAAGTATTTAAACTAATCTGGATAATATAATGAATAGAATTTGTTTAATTCAAAAGCGACCTGCCAAATCTTGCTCCGATATCCGATTCGAGCTCGATCCGATTTGATCTCAATCCGATACTGAAAGAGTATGTGACCAAGTATTATAATTAGGCACTAGAGACTCATTTCCTGTAACATTGTACTAAATTGGCCGACTCAATTACGGCGATCTAGATTATAAATTTGAATATAATGGCCGGCTTTCATATTTATCTCATTTAGCATATTGTACTGTACGTAGTTTGTAGCGCTTATAGTTCGGGTGTGGTTGTGGGTGGGAAAGAATCTGTGAACTTAGCAACGCATGACACAGCCAGTCCTTGGATCTAGGGTTCATAGTGAAGAGGCTTCGAATATCATATCAGAATTCAGAAACAGAATTCTTATCCTTACCAGTCTTCATAGGGGCGTTTCAATGAGAACTCATTAGGGCAGCTTAAAAACTTCAATGTCCTATATAGGCATTGGCCTACTATGTATTTCCTTGTTCGTACAAGGTGGAAAGTGGTGTCGAAAAGTCGAACAACTGTTGAACAATGGAAGAACACTCCTCTGCCTACTCCTTTGGAGAAATACAGAAGCTATTTTATCTTATCCAATATCTTATTTCATATCTTTGTTAATTTGCCTTGATTTGCCCTAGGCAGCCCGTCCTCAGCGCGGAACGTTAACGCGTCACGTCCAAGCCACTTCAGGATAAAATCGTGTTAAAATACGTTTCCGTTTCGCTCTGGACGTGTTAATTGGGCATTTAATTCAATAACCAATCAAAATAGGAATTTAGATAAGCCCACCGACTACTGGTTCTCCGTCGGCGCGCCGGTACATTTATCATTTTTACGCAACCATCCAACGCGACAGCGCAGCGAATTTCGCTGCGACGCTCTAAAGTAACGGCCAATAAAACAATACTAACGCAAATTAATTATTGAACGTTAATATAAATGTGTTCGGTGTTAGCCTATATCGATTAACAAGTGATTCGCCCCGGGTTCGCCCGTGTCGTTTTTGATATAAAATGAGATTTCGATCATGTTTTATAGGGTCGTATTATGAATATGCATTTTGACAGTTCACTTTTGCATGTAACCGTATTATTTTGCTTCAAAGTTGTTTGGCTTATTAAATTAATACTGTGGTAATTCAATTTTAAACAAAAACAACTATAAGCAACCGGTGCATATTTTGTGTGAATCTTCCTCAACAATAAGAAACTTGGGGTTGCCTTAATTCGTTATGTTAGTCATAATTACCATTATTATCGTCATCGTCAAAGCCTGTCTAAGACCATTGCTGGACATAGATGTCTTTTATTGAGTTTTGCCCATGATAAAGGTATATTATTGTAGGACTGTTACTCAGTCCAGTTAAGCATGGAGCGTGTGTAGACTAATATGGAGTGTCCCACTAATCGGCTCAATCATGAACAGACTATATAACGCAGTGGTGTTACAAGACGGCTCAGGTGATTATAAACACCTAGGTCATGTGTTTGTAAAACAAATCCATTAAAAACTACGAGTTGTACGATGTCGCTGATTTGCGATGCAATTGCGATATACACGGGTATGTTGTTTTTACAGCGAGTATTAACATCGCAAGCCGTGATTTAGGTGCGTTCTGAGCAGCGGGATAATTTGTTTGGCCCGCTGTTGTCATGTCACCTGTTGTGGTCGGACAGCGGCCCGGCTGTGCGACGCGGCGGGTTAATAAGAGAACTCGTACTGTTGCCGGCGCGGACTGCATTCTGGCCGAATCCTTTTAGGCACCGATTATGTGCAGTTGTATGCAATTATAATTGCTATATGGCTATACATATTTGCAATTAAATTTTCTGACGTAAATTTAAATTTACATTTTCGATTCTGTGTTTCAGATGAGTGAATGAATGGATTAATTTTTTGTAGCACTCTTGAATATCACGTACTGAAAGATCTAGTTTCAGGAATACTACCTTGGCAGGGGGGTCACATTGCAGGCTATAGGATTTGAAAGAGACATTTGTTAATCGATTGAAATGCAATTGTAGATCACGCTTTAGGATTAGTAGTTAGGTTGCATGTAAAGTTCTGTCTTGATACCAACACCTTATAATTATTTTTTTACCTCTTTACCAGTAACAAAACAGATTAAGGCAAAGGAACATTCGAGAACGTTGTATTTTTTTATCATCAAAACAGTTATTACATGAAAATAATATCACGCTCCGCTTCATAGGAAAGCAAATCGAATCGCAATAAATAAAACAAAGGTTTCAGATACAAGGTTTGCCAAAAAGACTTTCGATTTTACAGATTAAATTTAAGAGTACAGCGATCTCAATAGCAACAACCTTCACACACTTCTGGTTGACGATAAATTCATTTATTTGGTATGTCATTATAATCCGTAGGGTGATGATAATAATAATAATAATAATATTTTTGGACACCTCATCACACGGCGTCTGATCCCAAAGCCATCATCAGGAGATCTTTTGTTATGGTAGCCAGGTAGCTGATAAATTATATAGGCAGGACAGATATATTCAAATACTTGTGCCCATCATAAAAATATCATTTTGGGTGGAAATCAAACCCACATCCAGCTTACCAGTCAGGTTAATTAACCACTGGATTAATATTAATAACACATTTAATAAGATAAGCGTGACTAACACTAGCGTCATGTTTACAATTCCAACATTACATCACGCTTGTAACCTCCAAAAAGGTAGGCAGACCATTATAGTTTTTTCCTACGTTTCACCAGTTATATTTACGTCCCACTACAGAATACATCGCGAGTGTAGTTCAAAACTACATTGCTACAATAGAATAAAAAACAAAAGGGAAAATAAAGTATATCGTATTTTTACAGCACCGTCCCATCACCCGGCTACATTGGTTCGGAGCGATACGAAACTTGAATATCGAGCAGCCGCCTCGTGCTGGTGGAAAGTCGAGCGGTCATAATTGGCAACGGCGCAGACGTCGCACTTTATTGTATGCAGATCGGAATAGAAAAACCGGTGGCCGATCGCGAAACTCACTTAGAGCCATCGAACGCCCGCTGAATAATTTAAACAATAATAATACGTCGGCCAATTTTAGCCGCGAGCAAACGGCGGGCGATGGCCGAACGCAGTTGATGTGATGTGTTCCGTACATTGATCACTGAATGTTGAACGAATTGAATTGCTTGTGTTTGTTGGTCGACTGCCGATCGGGAGGTCCCGGGTTCGATTCCCGGGTCGAACGCTACAAAATTTTCTAATTAGGAAATTTTCTAGTAGAAAATCTGGTAACATTTCTAATAGAATTCTGCTAGTGGTTCGGAGTCTGGGTATGTGCTCGATGCATGGCAATAGACTCACCACCCATTACACAGTGGGACGCAAACGTAACCCGTGAAATGTGGGAGTGTTCTGCATTCCTCTGTCTACCTCTTCGGGGATTACAGGCGTGAAGTTATAATAATACAGATAATTCAATTTCCATTTTACAATTAAGTTACAAATAAGAGATTGATCCAAGTTACATTTTTAAACATAATTCGTCAATGATAATGACTAAAGTTCAGGCAACAAGTATATTAGAGGGAGTTAAATTAAATGTTGATAGAAAATGCTGTATATATGTATTATGGTACAATTTCTTTTACCACTAGTGTGTGCCTGCCGTGTACAACCTGCCGCGTCTGTTGAAAACATTTATATTTATAACTAAATATATTAAATTACGGGGATTACAGGCGTGAAGTTAAGTTTTTGTTACAAATTGAATTAGAACTTATTTTTCTATTGTTATTGTCTATGTGAAACTATGTTAAATAGTTAAAGACATACAATAAGGGTGCAGCGGGGTAAGCTAACGCCTGAAAACCTTGAATTTCTTAGTTTAAGTTGTCGCACAAATGTAGATAAGCAAATTACATTGTATATAATTTATAACAATACCATACTATGAATAATGAATAATAACATTTTCTTAAAAACACCGCGGAACCCTAAGCAATTCGGACTTCTAACGTTTGAAGTAATTTTTGTACAAAGTGAAGAGTGAGTCGTGTTGCGGCACTGTATAATTGACGTAGGTACAATAAAAATAAGTACATAATATGTATATAACAGTAATAATGTTTATTTATATTACATTTTCCAGTGACTTAAAATTTCTATTACTAGCATATAATCTGGATTTTCGAGGTAAGCCATTCCCAAACACTTTTTCAATGAAACAATGGACTGTGTTACACTCCTCTGCTTACCTCTCAGTAATTACAAGCGTGATGCTATTCAGAATCTATACAAACATTTTCTATTTATCCTTACCCTGAAAATTTAATTGGAATTCACGGTTCATACAACATCGATTCTCCACCAGTTACGGTCAAAGCGAACACGAAAATAAACTTCAATCAACCCATACTCCATGTACAAGTGATAATAATATGAATTCAATCACATCACACACTTGCGGGCGTCGAGACGAGATTATCAGTACATCATACATACAGTGCGCCATCTGCAGATCGCGTCTCACTCGTTGGCGGGTTGCGACACAGCGGCACATTTTGTGTGGCCGACACTTAGCGTTAGTGAACTCAATAAACATTTCAAGTAAACTTAGTATAACGATACGTTATAATATAACGATTATGGTATTAAAATCGATGTGGATCGATTGTTAGCTGCGTATAAACGCTATCTGCCAACCACATAAAGGTTTACGTAACCCCATAAACGCTTTAGATATATGGATGTTAGTTTGAAATGTAATTGATTTTCTTAACTAAACTTAACTAAATAAACATCTGTGACATTTCCATAGATGACCATGTGATTCTGAACTAAACGTTAAAATGTACTGTTATATTAACCAGCCAACTATTAAACTTCACATATAAATATATTTATGTATTTTCACACTCTCACCCATTGAAACTGATTTATTGTTTTTGTGTATTGATGAATTAAAAAAAATAAAAATAAAAAATGGTGTAAACTGCTGTATAAAGTCGAATAAACGATGGTATGTAAATTACTGGCGACGTTATAATCCTTAGAGAATTGCATATTCTAATATAATCTGAAACGTATTGGGATTCTTCCAGGGAGAATAGGAAATCCGCGATCATTGATAATTATTCTAGTTCTATTAAAAAACTTTTCTAATCGATCATCAATCCAAATGTCCAGTTTAGGGATCGTGGGCAAAAACGTGAACTCCTCATGGGGCGGCCTATGTCCAGAATAGATATAGACAAACTGATGATGTTGATAATAATGGTGGTAATGAAGGTAATAGTGATCGTCATGATGATGGCAATAATGCCGTTAATGATAATAATGATATTGATGATAAAAATGATGCCGTTGATGATAAAAATGGTGAAGTTGATGATAAAAATGATGACGTTGATCATAACAATGACGACGATGATGATTATAATGATGGTGTTAATGACAATAATGATACAAAAACTTCATTGCGTATTTACCATTATGTCTGTGTCAGCGCATTATTTAATCACGATGCATTCTTTCTTTACGTATACTATTATATTTCGTTATTCGCAATATCAGTATTCATAAATGTATAAATTAATCATGTTAGCCAGTATTATGCAAATACGTGTAACTTAGGGAAGCATGCAACTATCAATAGGTTTATGGAAACTTACAATAATATTAACTCAAGACATTTTCCACATTGAAAAGGTTTCAACATTTATAGAGGTGTATGTGTGAAATTGATGTTTAATTGTATTAACAATTCTATTATCAGATCTAATATTGTTCCTTTGTTTACCTGTTATACCTTTTCACATTGTCATTAATTGTCGTTAATTAACTGCACATAATTATGAATGTTGTGTTTACTTTGATAACGCACACTGTATAAGACGACCAGTCAAATGTATTAAGTTTAGTGATAAGTCAATGGTGTATCAAAAATAAATAAATAATAAATAAATCAATCTCCTACATCGCGCGTTAATAAGGGTGGATTTTTAGAATTCCGGTGTCATGTTAAGCAAACCTTGTATGACCTTATACAACACTGTGATTGCAATCGTATTGTACAACTTGAATACAACTATTAAATGGTGATCGATATAACATTATGCCTGTATATCGTTAAACTGGTAGGCAGAGGAGTGTACAACTTCAGGCTATAACCCAGTACAAGTATTACATAGGTCATTATCAACCGTAAACCGGTAGCCAGTAGCATGGACAACTTCAACATAAACATCTCGTTGGCTTAACAGCAGGAAGGAAATCAAAATTTGCAATATTAAAATGACTCTCAAATGGTAGCGAGTGTTAAAAGGAGTCTACATGTCAATAAAAATCTAAAATAGGTTTCTGCAATTTATGATCTCAATATAACAGCCACAAATCCACAACCTTTGGAACCTACAAAACGTTTAATATGCGCGCTACATATATGCGTATCAATTTAGCGCGACATAAAAGTGGCCAATAAGTTCATATCGATAAACATTCGCGTCTATAAAACCAGGCCACGTAACTCATTTACGTTTTATGGAGGCACGTGTGCCTCAGATGGGATACGAAACGGTCAGAGTAAATGTTGATGATTGTTTCAGTTTGATTCTATTCTCAAACTACACATACACAGTGCGTATACTGACGGAGGCGACAATGACCAAGTCAACCTATCTTGACTAAATATGTTGCATGTTACCAGATGGCAGTCAATCAATGATTACTATACAAGAGGCAGGTCAGATAGATAGATAGATAGAAAGAAAGAAAGAAAGAAAGAAAGAAAGAAAGAAAGAAAGAAAGAAAGAAAGAAAGAAAGAAAGAAAGAAAGAAA